>OMLM01007237.1:2262-16265 GCA_900302695.1 Helostoma temminkii | reverse complement strand
GAAAAACAACTTGGTCTGTGGGGAAATGTTGCCGCCTTCTTAATTACTGCAGTTCCCTGATTGGTACTGATGAGTCACAATTTGAACAGTTTAGAAGACCTGTGACATTTGGCATAAACCAAACACAGAATTCAACAAAAACAACATCAAGTACGGAGGTGGCAGTGTAATGTTGTGGGGGTGCTTCACTGCTTCAGGGCTGGAAGTCATAACTGAGGACAAAAACAGATTCCACTCTCTACCAAGACTTTGAACGTCAGGCCATCACTATGTGAGGTGAAGCTCAAGCACAGCTAAGTTATGCAGTAAGAAAATGATGCCAAGCATCAGAGTGAGTCAACATCTGAATGATTCGAAAGGAATAAAATGAAAGTTCTGCAGTGGCCAAGTTGAAGCCAGGACCTGAAGTAGCAAATTCAGATACTTTCTCCTATTAGTGATTTAGGTATCAGACAACCTAAAGTAATGATGTGATGTATATTCTTGCCATAATATGGATTCATACAGTAGCTGTAGTATCCTAAAGGTTCTGTTCACTAGCAACTGGACTTGTTTCTTAGTTCTGAAGATGTTTTGCCTCCCATCCAGAAGGCTGCATCAGTTCTGAACTGAACTAAGAAACAAGTCCAGTTGCTACTGATAACCACGACCTGGATGACTGAGAACCGTCAAAGACAAGTAGCTGTAGTAGCACTAACAGTATTACTGACTCTGTAGCCACCCTTCATCTGCACAAAACTATTGATGGTCTAAAGCACATTAACAAGGCAAGAAATGTCATGAATTAAGTCTTGACAAGGCAGACTGTAAACCTAAAACATTCCAGGTGATTACCTCATGAATCTGATGAGAGAATAGCAAGAGTGTGCCAAAGTTAAATGTAGCTACTTTGGACAGTCTAAAATATAATAAAAATAACACATATTCTGTGTTAATCAACATGTTTTTGTTCACTAAATAATTCAATATTTGTTCTGTTATAATTTCAGTGTCTTCAGTTTTGTACTATGTTGAAAATAAAAAAAAACCCACTGAAGGAGAAGATGTGTTCATGTTTGTCGCAGAGGTCTTAGCCATTCAGTGATAATTAACTACTGTATCTTAACGGAGGCTAATTGGTTAATGTGTAACATACCATAAAAACATTTGTGAGTAAGTTGCTGTTAAAGGTAGCGTTCCCTTTCCTCCCTTAAATTGTGTAAATGTGAAAGATCAGTGAATGTGTCAGTGTTACACTGCTGTGTAATAAAGCTCATTAATGAGTGTCCAGACTGGAGGCTGACTGGCCTGAGAAAAAGCGAGCACAAACTCTTTATGGTAGAGAAAGATTAAGGATTTACCATATTAGAATTCATCATTTAGGACAGTGTCCCACAGTGTGTGCTCATACCCTCTGGGATTAAAAAAAGAAGAAATTAGAGAATGGATGCTAATCAGTCTCATAGAGACCTGAAGTGATTCAGTCTTGATGGTGCCACTTCCCTTTCTTAAAAAAGAAAAAAAACAACTTAAATCTTTACTTTGTCTTCTGCTTTTAGTTCTCCTTCAGTGACCTCACACACACACACACCATCAAAAACAGTTTTCACAATGATCCCTTTTTCCTATGGCATTACCCAATATTGCCTCATCAGGAAAACAACAGTTTGGACTGTTTGTTCAAACATTTAAAATAACCTACACTGACATTTAACTGGCAAGTACCTCCTGTGGTGGTCATGCACATAATGACTGTTCTCTCTGAGAAACAAAGGTGTAATTAGTGTGACATTACACCATCGCAAACATCTTTGGGAGGAGTTTTGGGTGGATGATGTGAAAGCAAAGCAAATCTGAAACAAGCTGCTGTTCGCATCCTTTATTCTGCCAAAAATAATCTTGTCCTAATGTTAACCATGGATAAATCAGGCCACAGTTAAATTGTAATAGTTCTTTGTACAGCAAAATTTCGGAAAATACTAACAAACAATGTTGTTAAATGGCGCATTAGTCATTTCTAAGGTTGGTGATGCCAAGATTGGTTAAAGAACATTACAAGTCTAAGCATCCATCCATTGATTATATGTACCACTTGATCCAGGTTGCAAAGGGCTGAGGCTCTGTACACATTGAGCAAACAGCAGGTTACACCATAAATAATTGATCAATTTGTAGCTGGGTTTTAATAACATACTGTAAAGAATAGAAATCAGTGGTAAAACAAAATACTACTCTACTGTGTGTTGCATACAATCAATTGGACCATAAACATGCAACACCACCAGTGCAGCCCTTTAATGTGTGTCTGACAGTAAAAGCATTTTCTTTGGGTTGGTGAAATAAATTAGTGAGAACATGTAAAGGACTTTTTCTAAAGCTAAAGCTTCATAAAGCAGCACTGGAATCTGAAAATCCAGCCTCAAGCATTCAAACATGCACGTACAAATTCACTCTCCCTTTGTTTCACTTTCTCATGCACAAACACACATGCACAACCATTTACCCAATATCTTTAAATCTACCATACACACACGGCCATTTAAAATTTGTTAATCTGACTCAGTCTTCTGGGTTCTTGTGAGGACAAAGGAACAAGTACAAAAGAAGAAACATAAAACAGGTGAAAAAAGGAAAGAGAGGAAAGTAGATGAGGGGAGAAACAAAAAAACTTGAAGAGTGAGAACAAGAAAAGAAGAGATAAGAAGCTTGGGGGATAATTCGGATGTAAGTAGATGACAGTAGGGTGACTGAGTGTATGTGTGTGCTTGCATGAGTGGAAAATCCAACCTGTGCTGAACCAAACATGCCCCCAATTAAAGCCCATTTAGCTTGACAGAGGCTAATACCACTACAAGAGAAATCCACCTCTGTCTTTCTCCCTCCATCTCCCCTGAATGACTTTAGTATGCAACACACACAAAGCAAGGGAGCGCCAGTGATGGTGGGGAAATGGGTCAGAACCGATTTAGATCTTGAATGGTGATTCCTGTGCCATAATGCTGTCGCTTGCTCATGGCAAGAGTTTCTCCCCTGATGCATCCCACTTGTTCTGTTCAGCCTTCTCCTTTTATGTTGTCTTTCACTGCTGTTGTCTTCCTTTGAGCCAGTCAAGCTTCTTGCTGTCTGATCATGACTGTTTCAGACAGTGAAAAATTACAATTTTGCTTTAAAGGGTTAGTCACACCAGAAAGCAACACTCTACAAACCCATCGTAGGGTGAAAAAAATGGTGGCATTCCAGAAGTGCAGGTGAGGGGGTGAAGCTTTGTTTAGTAGTGACAAGATGGTGGAGTGTCTGATGTTTTGGTTACTCAACTGAACGGTGACAAGATGGCAGAGTCACTGGTGAAGAGGTAAGATGGCAGCATTTAGGTGAGTAACAAAATGGCAGAGCCACAGGTGTTTGCTGAAAAGATGCACGATTTGAAAGGGACAGAGCAAGTGAGTAGTTTTCACAAGCATTTTGCATAGTGGGAACAAACATTAATGATATGAATCTGCCTGATTATGACTACTCCTAAAGCAGACTGTTGAGTTAAACAAAACATCCAGAACTTAAATGATGAGAAAGCTCAATCCAAACATCCATAATCCAACATCCATAAAAACCCCAGTACCCTTTATACACTCCTGTAGCACAGAGAAAGCTGCATCAAAACATCAATATCCAAGATCCAGAATCCAAAATCTAAAAACCAGAAACAGTAGAGGGCCCAGAAACAATGTTCAGAATTTACTCACAGTACCAAAGAACAACAGGGTGGTGCAGAAGGTGAGTCAGGCTGAAAAAACAGATAATAAGTCCGGGCAAGACAAGAGCAAGAAAACAATCTGGCAAAGGAATGATAAGAAATGTGCCATATATATAGGCAAGAGTGAAACATGGTATGTGTTTCAAATTCAGGAAGCAGGCGGGGCCGGCCACTACCAACAGAGGATTAAACCAAAGGCAGAGGGGAAAAACAAATACAGAGTAGATGGAGGGCAAGATAGTGAGTCAGGGACCAGATGATGACATATACATATAAGGTGACGTCTGAGACAACCACTGTTGAAAACTTAGACACTCTGCATGAAACCCATTGTTTTCTAATGTGCATTGGTCTCTGAAATGTATTACCACTGGGGGGCATCAAAGTTGTCACTTTCTACACATAATGGCTTTAAAAGTTTGTTATATGTTTGCACATTTTCATTCCTGTTAAACATCACTGTTGTCACTTTTTTGTCATTTAACATCAAAGATTTTATTTTATTTATTTATTTGTACTTAAATGTTAATCTTAAAAACCCCAGTACCTCAATTCAGTAAAAAAGTTTCCCCTTAAAGAGAAGCTGAATGAATTGATGTTCTTTATGTCTTACATTCCATATCTCAAACTTTCTAAGTGGTGTCATATTTTATAACAAGCCACAGAGAAGGAGTCGGCTGATGCACACAAGCACCGTATTATGGTTTGATGGCCTCACTCATAACTGTTTGGTGCACTCAGTGCCAGCAACAGCTTTCCCACTGTCCTCTGCTGCTGTCCTCTGGGAGAGGGGAATATCACCAGTGAAAATAGAGTAAGATGAAAATACAGTTGTCAGAATTTGGGGAAAAGATGTCCGACGTATGAGAAGCGACACAAACAAACAACAAAAGTGTTTAAGATGCCCAGATGCAGTAAACGTTAATCCAGTAGGAGAACACTTTTACAAGCAGGGTGGGAGTTAGAACCATTCTCTTGTTTTATTATACAAAACCGCGCATATCGTGGAAAAACCCATTTGCCCCTCCTCTTCTGTGTTCAGTCCAGCTGACATTAATTATTAAAACTTTTTCCAAAAAAAGTCAGAAGAGATTTCACCGTTGAACCGTAAGAGTAAGTCCAGTACTGGCTGTCTGCCAAAACTTGTAGTGTGACGCAAGAATGTTTAGTCATCCACCAATCATCCCAAATTACCATCTCAAATATGCCATTTATCTATATGTAATTTTAACCCCCATCACTGCCAACAATCTCCCCACCCGTCTGTTCACAACAGGCCAAAAGGCCCTGAGAGAAAGCTTTATTTAGGTCTGTTTGGGAAAGAGAAAACACAGGGCCCTTGTCCTGTCTGAACTCACAGTCATGAAGACAGAGGACCAGCTTAACTGAAAGGGGCAGACATTAAGTGCTGGACCTCCCTCCAATCTGAATCTGTTTTGTTCTACATTTAAGACAGTTCAAGCACTCATAAGGGTCCATAGTGTCACAGCTGGAGCAAAAAAGTGTATTTTTTGTAATACAATAAAAACAAAGCAATTGAAGTGTGGTGAGAGATAATATGGGTTTACAGCTTGCTCCTTAACCATCAGAATAATTAAGTGTTCCACAATTACAAGTAAGACAAAATAATTGCATGGGCAGTAGACAGAAGGTTAGAGGAAACTTTTTCTACTAATATGATTATTCATTTTCTCTAAACCAAACTCACATCTCTAAATGTGCTGCTAAAAATCAGATTTCAACTTAAAAGAAGCTGCATTAATAGTTTATAAAATACTTTGGTGGAAACTTCACCCTTGAGTATAAAGAACCAGGCCAGATATCACAAGGTTGAGTCTCTCTCCTGGGAAATGTGAAAGAGAACAATGAATCAGTGACACAATGTTGGTCTGAGATGCCCTTGAGCAAGGTGGTGTTTTTACAGAGCAGCTCAGGTGTGAATGTGTGTGTGAATGTGTAACAAGGCTATGTGATGCTGATGATGAAGTGCACATGCTGATCTTGATTTAAAATTAAAATTAAATTAATAACAGTAAAAGTTACATTAACAGAAATAACAGTATATTTACTGTGGAGAAAAATAAAGTATAAAAAAATCTAATTATGAAAATAACAAAAAACAAAGGAAATAAATGTGCTAATGATTCTACTGGCAGGTTGGACATGTCTCTGCCTTCTTATCAGAACCTTAAGACAAAACATCCCAGGACTGATTCTGCCTGAGTACTTGTTAACATCTGTAATCCAGACTAAACAAGCTTCCACCATGAGAGTAATGATGATTGTTTTACTAATTTGATGCATGATTGATAAATACAGCTCAGTTTGGCTCAGCTTAGTCATAACAGTGACTTAGTGCCTTAACATGTCAGATGCTCAGTCAGACAAATTGTGTTTTTTAATTGTCTCCTAATGTGTCCCCAGCTCGACTGTGTTCCACTTCCAGGCAGCTGCAGTAGAAGGTTGACACCTCT
Organism: Helostoma temminkii; assembly: GCA_900302695.1. Classification (NCBI taxonomy): domain Eukaryota; kingdom Metazoa; phylum Chordata; class Actinopteri; order Anabantiformes; family Helostomatidae; genus Helostoma; species Helostoma temminkii. The sequence goes on along the minus strand of OMLM01007237.1, from coordinate 10,061 downwards.
TCCCTTTTCCTTTTCCTCCTATTCTATCACCTCAACTTTTGCCAATTGATTTATGTGATAAGGTGATGATCAACATAACCCTGATCAACGCAGCTGTGGCTGAGTGAAAATGGAAAATAGAAATCACAAGAACGCAAACACGGTCTTATTTGGATTGACAAGGCCTGTCCAGCTGACAGCTGTTAGGGAACTATGACTGCCTAGTGTGAAAACAGGCACCACTGGATTGTTTGACCAGTGGAACATTTGATCCAAATGTTCATCTTTCAGTTGGGAGACTTTAATCTCATCTGTGGAAACAAATGGGAAGCAGGGAAGGAGTTAATTGTGTTTTCCACTGATGAATCATCAGGAAGTGTAGTGAACCCTGCTGATTACACACTCACACACACAAGTGTACACAGGCTAACTGTATGCACATGTACAGCCCTTTTTTAACACGTAACAAACACACACACACATATTTAATAACCATACTCTCCGTGAGAAAACGCAAACACACCTACAGTGCATTCAGTGCATAGAGTGCAGAGACCACACACATGCTGCACAGAGACCACATATGCACATGTATGTACACCATTCACTCTAAGACATGAGCGTAGCTTGCTACAGTGGCAACTACTGTCTTTTTCTGTATCATTCTCATTTTATACCTCTTTCCCCCTCTCCACTGCTGTCTTTTGCTTCGATTTCCAAAGATTAAGATGGCAATTAGCAAAGCTCTCACGGCAGTTATTACCATGCTGGGAACTGGAGAGAGAAGAAATCCCCTTCTCTCCTCTTCCAAAAGAAGGATTTCTCCCTCATTGTCGCCGGGTTGAGAACGAAGGATGTGGGGTGTATTTGGTGGGCTGCTGATGTGGTCATGTTGGCTCGGAAACAATGCTACGCTGTCTAAAGAGGGGTAATGGAGGGGAGGCAGTGTTTGCTCTGTGTGTATGTGTGATACACACACTCACAGTGAGGTGACATCATGGCATCACTCTGAAAGCCAAGCTAGCTTCCAGATGAAGGAGGAAGCATCGTATTAACTCCAAATTAGGACGTTGACACAGATGCTTTGTGTGATTGTAAGGAAGGAGGCCATTTCTTGTATGGGAGAGTTTAAGTTACTACAGGTAGAACACACCCTTGATACTGTTGTTTATTGCTTTTATATAAAATTAATCTGATATTCGCTGAGTTTTTTTGTGATCATTTCTGGCTTTCTGCTTATGCTGACTTTTCAAGAGCATTATATTCATGTGTTATCATCAGTGAGGGTAGACTGCCTCTATAAATACAACAAAAACTGAACATTATCACCTTTGTTATAACTATAGTATGTAACTTTCTTGAACTTTTTTTTGCTTATAAACTGTTTGTCAACTCAGACTCAAAGAGTCAAACTGCCAGAGGTTCGGAGATATTCCATTCTAAAACATTTTGAGTGAGGCTCACCCTTCAAAACTGTCTGGGAATTTTAAATGAATTCTGCTTAATTAGCAAATTGTGCAGCACATTTATTTTTGTAATTTGATGGGGAGTAACACCTGAAGGGCTGTGCAGAGCGCGGAACATGTAGATAGCAGAAGAGCACAGCAATGTGGGGAAATGGAGAGCATAGTAGAGCAGAGTGGCTCTATAGTTGCATATTGTAGCTTTAAAGATTTTATTGCAGGACTATTTTTAGCTGTGTAACTCATAAACTTACAAGACAGTGAACTTACTTAATTTATTTATTTTATGGTTATACATTTACAGTGCAGTGAAAAAGTATGTGCCACCTTCCTGATTTTATTAAATGTATATTTTTTTGCAAAAAGATTAATATTTTAGAAGATTAAAATAACACAAAGCTAATCTGCGTAAATACAAAATGCAGTTTTTAAATGATGATTTCATTTATTAAAGGAAAAAATTGCACCAATCCCCCAACACTTACTTACTTATCTTTTTAAGGCATCACGTCTTTGGCTTATCAAAATGAGCTTTGCACTTTTGCACTTTGCACATTTGATCTTAGTAGGACGATCATTTGTTTTCCAACGGGACAATGATCTCAGCACACCTTTAGGTTATGCAAGAGCTATTTGTCCAAGAAGGAAAGTGATGGAGAGCTGCATCAGATCATCACAATTACACAATCTAAATCCAATCGAGATGGTTTGGGATGAGCTGGACCGGAGCGTGAAGGACAAGCAGGCCACAGTACTCAGCGCCTCTGGGAACTCCCTCAAGATTTTTGAACCATCCTGGTGAATACCTTGAGGATGAGAGAATGCCAAGAGTTGCACACTCTTGATGATGCTTTGCACAAGCATCATCATCATTAAAGCAAAAGGTGGCTACTTTGAAGAACTGAAAGTATAAAACACATTTAACATATTTTTGTTTACTATACAAGTCTCCTATCGTTGTTTAGATGTCTTCAGTATTAACATACACTGTTGAAAATAATAAAAATTAGGAAAAACCACTGAAAGAGTAGGTGTGTCCAAACCTTTAAATGGCATGTCCTTACACATGTAGTGTAAAAAGACTCTAACGCAGAGACATGTCTCGTTGACTGCAGGAAAACAGACAGAAAGCAAGATTTAAATGGTTTTCTGGGAGGCAGAGCCAAGTTGTCACAGTATCTGTATTCATAGTGAACATAACATCTTTAATCCAAGACAGCCACTAATGACATTTTAATAAAGTACAATGATCACAGGCATTTAAAAGCAAATTGAAAACTAAAGCCAAAGTTTACGCTGGAATTCATTCCCTCAGACAGTATTAGTTTAAGGGCATTTTTTGGCAAACTCAAACAAAACCATTGCATACATCTCTTTTTTTTTCTGTTAATTATACAGTGTTGTTATTAACTGCTTGCCAATTTGCCAGCAGGTGATGGAGGGAAGACAGAACTTCTCTATTGTGTTGAGACACGAAGTAGCATAGCTTCATTCTCCTTTTCATTAGCCCTCATTATAATCCTCATATCTCAATAGAGAAGTCAATAAAGGTCCTGGATAAAACGAAGACAAGTACTCAACAAGCCTGAGCTGGTGGAGGGTGGAGGACGAACCGCTGAGAGAAAGGTTACATAAGCTTACTGGCTTATCCTATTATTTAATGTGGTTGTGTTGTTTTAGCTTCGAGCTGCTTGGAGACTTTCTTCTTTTAAAAGTTTGATAATGGCCATTAATGGCATTATTTTTTGCATTTTTTAAATATTCAATGCTGACATTAATTAACATTGACAATTGACATTAATAGGCATGGCTTCTTTTTTTGGCAGTTTACCCATTTTTTTATTAGAAATATGTCCTAAACATTAGGGCATATGTAATATGTAAGCATTTGTAATTTGATAAGATCAGTAGCTGAAGGTCTGGGAGGAGTGGACTGATTGTGAATCTCATGCCATTGCTAGCTTGATTTGTAGTTGTACTATAGCTTTTATTAATTTTGACAAGTCAGAATCCAGCTTTAAAATATACCAATAAGGCATAACATAATGACGACCTGTACAATCCAATGCATCCAGAATCCAAAACTTCCTTACTGGAATGCATTATATCAAGAGGTGGTTCTACTGTTTTGGCCTCTCTACTTACATCAGTGAGGGGTCCAAAAAATTAGAGACACCTCTTAACATAACTTGCTCACAATGACCTTAATAATGCACATGTGATAAAATTATCACATTTCTGACAGTTTCAACTTTGTAAATGTAGAATTCATGGCAGAGCTGTTGTACTGGATCGCATTAGACGGTACAGGTGGTCATAATGTTATGCCTGTTCAGTGTACAGTAATGTTCATTTTAGCAAATATATAAATGTGATCGCCTGCATCCAAGTTTTGATGACTTCAGGATGAAGAAGACATTTGTTTGTATTGCACACCTGTGTATTGTTGCCCAATTGGGATTTGTTGGGGTTTTCTATATAATTCAATAAAGTTGTATTGTTATATTCTTGTTATAGCCTCATTGTAAAATGCCTTGAGATTGACTGATGATTTTTGTGATTTTTGTTGTGATTTGGTCCTGTATACATAAACTAAATTGAAATGAATTAAATGATATAGCACACCAAAGTAAAGAACTAAAAAGAGAGTGAATGTTTGACTTGCATTTACCCGGTGCACAGAAACACAAGTCTAACTGATTAATAATGTTACTTTAGCACTGCTGGATGTGTAAATAAGTATGTGTAAAAAATAACTGTGATGATAGTGCACACACCCACATTTTTGGCAAAGACTTAATAAGAGCATCTAACAATACTACAATAATCCAGTTGTGTGTTGACATTTGTTCAAATATTAACAGTCAGTATAACCCAGTCTTTTCTCCAGGCAGGAATTAAATGTTAATCCCCAGTAGTCTATTATCCACAGAGTCTGTATGCAACATGTCTGTGCTTAACAAGGAATGATTATGATGGGTAAATGTTGGTGTTTGTGATAAATGCTGCGGTGTTGGTTAATTAAACTTGCTTGTTTTGTAATATGCGCCTTGGGACAAAGGCAACTTTCAGCAGAATACTCTGAAAATGTAGTGACATCAATTAATGATTAAGTAACTGTGTTAATTTTAAACCTCAGCAACATGCTGATGCAGACTGCTAACACTTCTCAGCTTAGTCTGAGCCACACTGGTGACTCTACAGACTTGTTAGTGACACATTACAGCCAGTGGACAGAAATTATTAAGATCATTTTTTTTTCTTACTGGCTGACCGGTCAGTTCACCCTTTTTAGCTGCTTAATTTACTGGGCGTTATTGTTTACACACTTATTAAAATTGGGTTGTCTTCATTACAAAATGTTATTCTAATTTTGATCTTGTCACAGCATTTACCATTATCTTTACATGTTCCACCTCTTCCCTACTTATGTACACAAACACACACACACAAAACACACTTCAATAGGGTCATGACTCACTTGAAAAGGCTCCTCATTATGTTGTGGTTGGGCACTGAACAGTTTTATGCAGCAACCATAGTTGAATGTTAACAATTAACTAGCCCACACATGCATACACACACTGCACCTGTGATGAGTATAAGGCTTTTTTTTAAATTATCTGTTAAATTTCCGGCCTTCTCTGATAAAGTGAGAGCAGAAGGGACAACTGTACCACAGTGGTCTTAAAACATGGTTCCTATGAACTGAATACAAACAGCAAACAGTGGACAACATCATTTACTACATTAACTTCACAACCCTCCAGTGTTTACTCAGAATTTGCTCCTCTGACTACACAGTCTCCTGTTAAGAGTTGAGTGCTGTGATAATGGCTCCATCTGGAGGACAGAGTTAAACAGAAAGAGGAGGTGAGTGCTTCTAATACATGTTTTCTCTACATATACACAGCAAAAATCAAAGGGTTCAAATTTCAGAGTTGATTTCAACTCTCACAGAGTAATTTTAAAGCTTTCAGAGAAAAGTTTTGTTTACAGTTGATCACACTAGTGAAATTTATTTTATTTTATGCTACCAGTAGAGAAAAATTATTCTGTAAAAATTATTTTTACAGTGTATTCCAACAGGCCATTTATTGGAAAAATTGCAGGTGTCTGGATCTGCTGGATGTTTCTTCCATTACAGGGAGTTTTTTTTTGCCTCCACTGTTGCTCAGTCATGTTCAGTTGGGTTTTCTATGTAAATCTCTAAAGCCATCATATTTTGTACGGTCTCAAACCTTGCACTGTAAAGAGCCTTTACATAACTTTTGTTGCGATTTGGCACTGCGTGAACAACCTGAATTGAATCAATATAATAAAACAATATTTAAAACTACAACAGTATTTATCCTTTAAGTTACTTTTGGTGTTTTCTATATGTCAGGTGTAGAGAATAAAAACAGATGGACTGTGGTTTATGTCAACAGGAGAATCTGTGCTCTGTAAGGTTCTTCAGTAAATATTACTAGTGAATACTCATATCCTGACAACCAACAGCCAAAGTCTACATTTTGGTATAAAAAGTGTGAGCAGGAAAATGAAAAGCTGATAGAAGATGGTGTGAGGAATTTTGAGTATCCTGACAATTAACAGTGCGAGGAAGACTGACTCGGCAGAATACATACTTAGCCTTCAGGATAGATAAAGGAAAGATAGAAATGGTCTGAAATATCTGGAGTAGTTTTGGTTGTCACAAGAAATATTTAACCCTCTCGCTAGTGGAAGACTTCATTCAACATAGAAATATTTAGAACTTTTTGAAGCCCATTCAATATGTATGGAAATATTTGCAGTACGTTAAACTAAGTACCAGTTACCAGTTACAGTGAATAATACATTAAAGAGACATAAATGTACTGATAATAATACATACTTTTGAACCCCAGGCAAACAATAGAGTTCCATCTTGCTCTCCTGGCTGATTCCACCACCACCAGCGTCTACACCCCAGGGGAATCATCTTTTACCTATCCTCACTGACTTAGGAATGGCAAGGCGGCTCTATGAACGGGGTCTAACCACCAAATATTATGTGTCCAAATAATAATATTTGTTATACCAATCAATTATTCTCTCCTTATTGAAATGTCATTTGTTGTGTTTCCTTAAATCTGGTCCTCCATAGAAACTGGTCCTGTTGGTGGTGACACCTCAGCTCAACAAACCGATCAGGATGATCTTCACTACAGCCAGGTCCACTTCTCTTTGACCCACACAGATCCTCTTTGCTCCAAAGTCCAGCCACGCCAGTTTAGAAAACAGGAGCAAGTTCTTTATTCTGTTGTTTGGTCATTAGCTCTGACTGAAAATCTGTTATCAAAGAATTCATATTCTGTTTATAGAACTTGAGCACCAGAAGTAATCCCAGGTTAGTTGTGCAGGAACATCTTTTTTAAGGGTTAGGATTGGTTTTAGTATACTGTGTTGAGCCTTAAACACACTCTCTTTTTCACACATACAAACATGCACACTGCAGTTGTTGCCACATCTGAAATTTTCTCCACTTGATAAACTGAGAACACACATTAACTGAGATCTAGAGGATCTAGAATTAATTTCACTGTTGATACAGTTTTCTGCTGTGAACATGGTGCCATCTATAGAACAAACACCCCACTTATGGCTACTTTAATTTGTTATATGTTTGATAGAACTCCAAATGTACTAGAGATAGTCGAAACTGTGCATTGCACTCTTTTGCTGAATAATGTAGATGACATCCTCAGATAAGATATATGAGGCGATCCCTCAGGAGAACATCTGTCGTCTCATCAGGAGCATGCCCAGACATTGTAGGGAGTGCATACAGGCACGTGGAGGCCACACACACTACTGAGCCTCATTTTAATTTTTTTTTTTCTTCATACAACCTCACTGTGATAAAGACAAAACAGATTTAAACCAAATATGACCAATTAAGTTAATCAGAAAGACATTTTTTTTCTTTTCTTATTGCTGAAATCTATTGAAAGTTGTAGTTATTTACCAGTTGGTAACAACAGTTAATTACAGCTGAAGTCAGTCATTAGCTACAGCATGATGAAATTATACCAGTCAAATAGCATCAAATCATATTAGAGAGTTTAGAGAAACTTTTATGTACAGTATGTGTGTTTTTCATGCTATACTAAATTGTGTGATCTGATCTGTGACTTAGTGCACAGGGTCTCTGCTTGTATATCAGTGTCCTATCCTACAATCCTACAATCATTCTTGTTTGTTATAACCACACATCCTTTCTCACCTGCACTGGCCTGATTGATGCAAGACTGTGATCAAAATTATTCAATATTTAGGTCATTAAACCTTTGTCATATACATAATTATAAATCCGCAAATATCCTGAGATTATGA
>OMLM01007235.1:0-35402 GCA_900302695.1 Helostoma temminkii | reverse complement strand
AAGACCCGGAATACAAAGCCTCAGGGCCGATGATACCTGCAGGGGAGAGAGAGAGAGAGAGAGAGAGAGAGAGAGAGAGACAACTACAAGAGAGAGAAGAAACAAGCAAATCTAGCTGTGCTTCAGATTTGATATAATGCTATGTAGCCCCATCACTAATTACATTGCCTGGTCCATACATAACCTTCACACAGCTAGAAAATTGCAAATTTGACATGTTGGTAGAATTTTGGCAAATAGTCTTTGTGGGAAGATTAAATGAGAGTCCTAGAAGTAAAGTACCAAACATTGCAAGACATCAATACCTCCCTCATTAGTTTAATTTTGTGCACAGACACTATTTTGGCAGAGAAGATATAGAGTGGGCACGTTTATGAGGATCAAACCAGCTGTCATGGTCTCAGAGGGCAGCTTGATTCATTGCTATTGTCTGGCTATGAGTGGGTCCTTCAGCCGGACACTGTTTGGTATTCTCCTTCAGTTCTGTCTGAAATCTCAGAGCACAGACGTGTCCTGCCACAGACTGGCTCAGCACACTGTGGAGAGAGAAAACAGACCAATTGTGTGGGTGGTATAAGGGAGGAAGGAGACACAGGTAGGGAGAGAGGAAGGATATAAAGAGAGTATAAGACAAAAAGATATGGAACATGACATCGAAGTAACTAAATGCATCTTAAAGTTTTAAAGAGTACTATAACAACTTAGTTCAAGTACTTCAAACTATTTAAATCATTCAGACATGTTTATTTTAATAAGCTTTAATTACCTAAATATTCTGTTAACATTGTTTAGCAACTGAGCAAACACTGTACAAATCTAAAGGGCTAACTCAGCAGAGGAGAGGAAAGTATGTAAGATTCTGTCCTTTGGCAGCTGCCTTCCCTCTCAGTTGTGTACCGCCCTTTCCTGTTTTTCCTTCTTTTCCATTCCTGCTTTTCATGGCCTAAGAAGAGCGGACATTCTGATGGAGGGAAACCCAGGCCTAGTTCTACAAAGAGCACTGTGACTGCGTCTCAGCTACCAGTTCTTTACTGCTGTAGTGTATGCTCTACTGTCTGGCTGTGTGTCTCTGGGTGTCTCCAAAATGCTGCTGGTGATTATTCACTTTCCAAGCACTTGCAAATGCAGCTTAATTTAGAGAAAAGTAAATTCACTCATTCACTCCTGTGTGGCTCAGTTGAGCTACTCCAGAGTTCTTCAGACCGGAGATCCAGGAACCTTGAGAGGGCCTTAAGTAGATCTGAGGGGCCCAAGCACATTTGTTTTTTATAATGTAGGGTTGAGTGATATATTTAATGAAAGTACACAAAAAACTAATCAAAACATAACTGTTGTCTTGAGTTGTCATAGTAACCTGTGGCTATATAGCTGTCATGTCTGCTGACCACCCCATTTTTACTTTTACAAGTGGATTACACTGAAAAAGATTTTACATAAGTACATAAGCTATTAGTGATCTATAATTATTTATGTAGTGTAATTCATAGCAACAAACTTAGTTAAATTCGTTCTGGGAATCAGTGTGTTAAAAATACAGCATCTTTGCATTACAAGTGTCATGATTCACTAGGTGCAGTAACAGTGTTGTAGGTACTTGGTCAGACAGTGTTCAGCTCTGTATGAATGCACTCACTGTGTTTTAGCTATGCATCAAGTTTGTAATATGCATTAGGCATCTCCTGCCAATTGACAGAGCTTTGGAAACCCCATAAAACATTGGACTGGACAGATGTTGAAGGCTGTTTTGAGAAGAACCAGTGCTTCTCTGTTAAGCTGTAGACAATAAAGTGCCTGGAATGTGTGCTTACTTTTATGATTTACCACAAACAAAAACATTTGAGCATATGATAGTCTTCACCTCTCCTTTCCACTCCTCAGAAATTTTGATTCACATCTCTGTCACAACCAAAATGTCCACTGTTTATGGGAGTATACAAATTGGACCACATTTATTTCATCCTCATATGTCAAAGTGATTATATATTGATGTCAGTGACACAAGAGAATGTTTTCTTGGCATTAACTTATGTTGTATGTAAATTATATGTTGCTAGGGTTTCTAAGAATGATGGTTCTGGAAACAGTTTCACAGACAGAACTAGTTTCCAGGGAGTGTTGATAATTCAGCTGCTTCCACATGTGGAAAAAGTCACAGTATACTTAATATTAGTGGAAAAGCCAGCATACTTATGTGGAATGAGAGATTAGTATACAGTCACTTCGGAAAAAGCCTTCACTTTTTGCACATTGTACTACTAATCTAATTACTACTAATTACTACTAATCAAATTGTTGAATTGTTGTCAAAAACTAAAATCTCTCACAAAATTATTCAGACCATTTGCTGTGGAAGAAATTGTGAACAGGTGCAGCCCATTTGCTTTAATAATTCTTGAGGTCAGTCTAGAGCTTTGCATCTGTGGGAAAATTAATATGTAAAGTCCCACAACTCACATTTGATGTCACGACAAAAAGCAGTGTAGACACATGAAATAACTTCATAGTTTGGGCACATTCTTAATGTTTTGTTGATGACAGGGAGGAATGTTAGAGAAACAGACGCAGGAAGGCTGTTTTAGGAAAAATACTGCTACTGTGTGCCAGTATCAATTTCATACTGTGTCTGCTTTGTTGTCCTTATTGTTAGTTAGCACATACCTGAAGCTGTAGTCTACAGCATCTCTTTTTACCATGAAAACAGATTAGAAACCATATTTTATCTGCGTGGGGTACATTTGTATAGCAGCCTCCTGATTAGCATCTGCTGCATAAGCTTGATTATATCTGACTGCAGGTATACAGGTGTACAGTAAGGGGAAATAAATTGTTTACAAGCAAAGGTTATCCTTTAAAAAACAATTGCAATTTACAAAAACGTGTTATTATTAATTTTATTCTGTATTATTTACTATGTTCTCTGCATGCTATATATAGCTGCTGTATTCCAGTCTGGAGTATGTACATGTTGTACATCTTGTCTTCACTAACGCCTTAAATCCACCTTAGTCACTGTGTTCAGGAGCATGTCTTTCCCTTTAATCCTGACCACTGCCCAAATTATTTCTCCACTGATGCCTGCCAGCTGTAGACGGCCTGGCTGACTCACTGGAAGTCAGATGCTGGACCTCATTATTTGAACTGAAACATATTCAGCATCTATTTCTGCTATCTATCATTAGAAAATCCAAAATCAGTCCTATGGCAGAGTGTGTGACATTTTTTGTATCAGTATACAAAATTGATCAAGGTAGTTGAATAATCAATTTTCTGATGGTCTGAAAAATGACTGATACATTTATTACACTTTTAGTACATGCAAACCTTTACTAAATCAAACCTGATGTGTGCGTGTTGTTTTGGAACAGGAATGTGAAACTGAATTCCCTCATTCCAAGGTCTGTGGTAAATCCCTTGCATATATGAACACTGTCTCCACAGACACTCAATATTTATACCTGTTTCACATACTAAATCTCTATCTATATCTCTATTATTTATCTCATCTCGAAGCACAACACAACACACACTAACACACACAGCACCCATGTTAAGTAGTCAAGGTTCAAGCTGGCTGATCTAATCTGGGGAGCTGTAGACAGGCTGTCTACCTCTGTGGCTATATAAATGAACACTGGTGCGCGCGCACACACACATACTCAGAAATGCGTCACTCAGCACCATGAATGTCAAAGCGTTCTTTACCACACTGTAAGGGAAAGCAGTCTTTTAATGTGTTTTCTATGAATAGCCAAAGCTACTAAACTACAAATGTAAAACAGAAAAAAGGTTTTGTCTCTCTGGCTCTAATGTGAACCACATGACTCAATAATCCAGCAATGTGCACATTAGCTACTGTGGAGATTCTATTCTAAATGACTAACATGAGTTTGTGATTTATGGTCAGGCGCAGGCTCGGTATTGGTCTTCCAATACAGTACACAGTACACACAAGATCCTACTTTTGACCTAAAAGCTCTCCTCAGCGTTCTAGCAGTGTAGCTTTCTGATTGTAGCTTTTTGACATACAATGAAATTACTGAAAGTAATTTATAATCTGGATACATGGCCCACAGAGGGTGTATCCTACTGACTCCTGTGATCTCCTAATTTTTCCCAAGCATCACTGTTAGGTGTAGAGTTATGTTTGATTCAGCAGCACTAGACATTTTATTTATTTTCGATTTATGGTGTGAAACTTGAATATTTGTCCCCTTATCTGTTTTCCTCTGACCATTAGCATGTGATCAGTACAGAGTGTATGTTTGAAATGGAACCAAAGATGACACAGCAGAGTGCAGTTCATCAGTGCTTTAGTGTATTTCTGCCTTGTACAAGATATACTGCACATAGATTACAGGCTTTCACCATATTGTCATGCTGCATGTTATGCATAGTAGAACTGTTTACTGTTACTGTAGAATGAAGTGAATAAAGCATCTCACTTGTCACAACGATTTGTTTGATTTAGTTCAGAGCTTAAATTGTACTGACTTTGGTGATCCCCTGACTTTTCCTCTAACACCATCATCAGGTCATGATTGGACTTTGTTGCTTGGTAACTAAAATTGTCAGTTACATCTGCTGTGAATTTGTGTTTAGTGCTAGTTAGCAAATGTTAGCATGTTACACACCTTGTTAAAATGGTTATTGTAGTTAACATTATTTATGCTGAACATAAGCATGTTAGTATAAACAGGTTAGCACCTTTAAAACACCGCTGTATCTAAAGCACAGAGCTGCGAGCATGGTTGTATGCTGTTCAGAGAAAGCTCCTTCAGTCTCCTTAGTACGTCCTGAGCTGTGCATTAGCAGTGGGACAATATGCATTGATACTGGAGGAGAGGACCTGCACACAGACAACGGATCAATATACAGAACGAGAGAGGGGCTTACTCAAGGGAGCCAGTGCTATTTACAGTAAAAGGGATTGTGGACTGCATTTAAAACAAGGAGCAAATTAATGTAATGTGATGTGTGTGTGCGCGTATGCATGCATACATGTTAGTGTGTGAAAGTGGTCAGAATTGAATAAGCTCACTGGGAATAGCTAGGCCTCTGTCAGTGGATAATTTATTACCTGCAGTTATAATTAGGCCATTTACATTTCGTTCACTCCTCTGGACTCTTTTGTCCACTGAATTGATAAATGAATCTTATCCCCAGCTGTGTCTTTTACAAGGACAGAGTCTCAAATGGGTTATTGCGTTTCAAAACAACACAAGCACTTTTTGTGTTAAAACCACTACATTTTATTTTCTGGTATGTGTTTTCAGATGGATCTGAAGCTGCTCTTGTTGTACGCATTGTTACACACTGTCATCTGCTACAGTAATGCCCAGAAAGGTAAGATTTCTCAGTCACATCTTATTTTCTTGTCATACTTGTAATATAAACATAGTTTATGTGTCACTTAATGTTGACATTAGCTTGCACAGTTAACATAGTTTAAAGTGAGCCCAGCTACTGTAGCTTATTGATGTCAGTGATCAGCATCACAGAGTGATAAAAGATGGAATATCCTGTCACTGTCTCCAGTTACCATCAGGCCTCACAGTGTCCCTCATCAACTGATGTATAAAACACAGGGTATTAACAGGCTGCTTACTTTTCATTGACTGTGCTGCACCATTACCCTCTCTAATTTTGCTAATTCTTCTCTCTTTATTTTCCAGAGGTGAACGAGTGCATCATCGCGAATGCCAAACACTGTGGAGAGTGTATCCAGGCTGGAGCAAAGTGTGGCTGGTGTAAAGACCCGGTATGTGTATCGAACCAAAGTACAAATTCCTGGCACAACTTAAGTTAATGTCAGTGTGCATGGATGCGAGAAAAATATGAAATCTCCAGCAACACTTGCACATAGTTAAGCAACTTAATTATTAGACCAATGCATTTTAAAGCAGTCAGATAGATTTACTGGAAGCACAGTATATTCCAGTTTTAGCAAAGAAAACGCCATGCAGTTGCTATTACGTTTCTCATAAAACGTAAGCAAAGTTGCAGTTTTGTTGTACAGGAACGTCATTTTCAGCAGACAGGGTTCGCTCACCTGTGTGTACGCGCACGTGTCTGTCTGTGTGTGTGCGCATCGGGGCGGAACTCCACTGTGCGTGATATAGAGAGCGGAGGAAAAATGAAATGCTGTCATGTAAATACGATAAATAACATCAGGCTATTAAGATTGGTTAATAAAAGAACAAGGTTTAGACCTGTTTTATGGGAAGGTAACTTTAAATCACTGCCTTTGTGATCTGGCGTTATATAAAAATACAATTAACTTGACCTTCCAAGCAGGGCGGGGGGTGCCGTTGGCGGGCGCAGCACCCCGCCTATATAATGGTAGGGGAACTCTGCACACACCCACACACACACACACACACGTAAGGAGAATTCTGCTGATGACTGGTTCATTGTGATTGGTTAATGACACTATTTGACTGTTTGGTATTTGTCCACCCATACATCCCATAATGTCCTTTCAAAATAAAAGCTAAAAATTCAGACATATACTTAACTAGCAAATTTATGATTTGAAAAGGCTTCTCATAACTAAATTATGATTGATGACTAAGACCTTGGTAATATTACAGACCTACTTTCTCCACGTCATTTCAAAATAAAAGCATAAAATAATGACATACTTGACATTTATGAATTCAGAAGTCTGCTAATGATTGAATTATGACGACTGATGAGTAAGACCTTGATAATTTTACTTGCGACAAATCATGCAATTATGACTTTGTAGGTTAAGTAGTAAATTAAACTTTAGAGAAGTCTGCTTAAGCATGGTTAATTGAGATTGGTTATTAATAGTGATTGACATTTTGGTATTTATCCACGCCAGCTTCCTCCAGGGCCTTCCTTTCAAAATAAAAGCACAAACATGTTAAATGCTGCAAAAATAGCTAAATTAAATAACTCTGCTCTCAGCTCTCAACTCAGAGTGCATTACATATGCATACACGTCAGCATTAACAAGTTAATACTGAAAGCAGGCACGCAGTACACCACTTATTTGTCCAAGCAACACGTATTTTACATCATCTTGCTCTCCTAACGTAGGTTTGATGCGCATTGCATCAAGGTCTGCATGTAGTGGTATAGTGTCACATTGCAGTTAGTTAAATTTCAGATAACCTTCAAGAAGACTACAATTAAAAACTATATATAAATAAAATTAAACCCTCCAAAGTGGCTAGTTGGAGTAACTGTTGGCAGATGTTAATGTCAACATGTTGTTTTAGACATATACAGCGTACATAGCACATCTTATTACAATACACAATAAAAATGTATGTATTTTGTGTCTTGTGTTATTCCTCTTAGAACTTTCTGAAACAGGGTGAGACTGTGTCAACCCGTTGTGATGAGCTGCAGTCTCTCATGAAAAGAGGCTGTAGTATATCAATGATAGAGAACCCTCGTGGAGAACAGAAGACCCTCAAGAATAAAAAAGTGACAGATCGCAGTAAGGTAAAGGGAGATAAGAGACTGAGGCCAGAAGACATCACTCAGATCCAGCCCCAGAAACTAAGCCTCACCCTCCGATCTGGTAAGAACATATTTGTGTGAAAGCCATTATCAGCTTCCTTGATAAGATACTTAGAGTTTTTGTAATGGTGGTAACTTTTTGTAGGTGAACCTCAGTCTTTTAACTTGATGTTCAAACGAGCAGAAGATTATCCCATCGACTTGTACTACTTGATGGACCTGTCCTACTCCATGAAGGACGATCTGGAGAATGTCAAGAACCTAGGAACCAGTCTGATGTTGGAGATGAAGAAAATCACTTCTGACTTTAGGATAGGTGAGGATTTTTACTGCTTAGTGTCATTATAACAAGACAATGACTAGAAAAGTGGATTCTCAAAATGTACTCATATAAAAGCACAAGTGCTCCACCAAAAGAAACAATATTAGTGTTAGTTTGTTTCTGTAATAACATTCATGCGTAAATCTGTCATAGATTTCTTTAGCAAGCTAAATATGGCAAAGAAGCATTTATAGTAAGGAATAAAATATCTAATAAACATCTGCAAAAAGTAACCAGTAACTAACGTTGTAAAATAAGTGCAATAGAGTAAAGGAACAATATTTCCCTATGTATTATAGTGGCATAAAAATAAAAGTAACATAAAGTAGAAATACTTGAGTAAGGTACAAGTAACTTAAAATTGGGCAATTGGGCAGTATTTGAGTAAATGCACCACTTACAGCTATACATTAATATTACATTGTGTAGAGTACCCATTCTGAAACCAAGGACCTTTTTAAGCCTTTTAGTCAAGACACTTGGAGACTTTTTGCTTGGACACATTAAATAAACTTCTGAACCCATGTGTTTTTGAAGGCTTTGGCTCCTTTGTGGAGAAGACAGTCATGCCTTATATCAGCACTACCCCAGCCAAACTGCTGAACCCATGCACAGGTGATCAGAACTGCACCAGCCCCTTTAGCTACAAAAACGTGCTGAGGCTGACCAGTGATGGCAACAAGTTCAACACTCTGGTAGGCCAGCAGCACATCTCTGGAAACCTGGACTCTCCTGAGGGAGGCTTTGATGCCATCATGCAAGTGGCTGTGTGTGGGGTGAGCAAGACTGTTGCTGTTCAGTAATACTATGGGAAATTATTGTGCTTAGAGTTGCAGTTAAAATACATTTTCTAACAGTGTATCTTGGATGGAGGAATGCAGTTCCAATAAATGTGTGTATATGTTAATGTGTGATAAAGAACTGAGTAGCACCCAGGTGTGAGATTTTCACACCACACACTGTCACATTCATAGTTGCACCTTCTAGAGCGCTGATATAAAGCTTGCGGCATACTAGTTTGTGCTATTACTTTGATTCTTGCTTTATCATTGATCAGGAGCAAATTGGTTGGAGGAATGTAACTCGTCTGCTGGTGTTCTCCACTGATGCTGGCTTCCACTTTGCTGGAGATGGCAAACTGGGTGGTATTGTACTGCCTAATGATGGAAAATGTCACCTGGAGAACAATATTTACACAATGAGCCACTACTATGTAAGCAGATCCACATTATTGTGATTGGCTT
Organism: Helostoma temminkii; assembly: GCA_900302695.1. Taxonomy (NCBI): domain Eukaryota; kingdom Metazoa; phylum Chordata; class Actinopteri; order Anabantiformes; family Helostomatidae; genus Helostoma; species Helostoma temminkii. The sequence goes on along the minus strand of OMLM01007235.1, from coordinate 26,342 downwards.
TAGCCATACGCCACTACTTGTATTGACGGTGCTATGTTGTAAATTGGATTTTCTCTATCTACTTTTGAAGGACTATCCCTCTATTGCTCACCTGGTTCAGAAGCTGAGCGACAACAACATTCAGACTATCTTTGCAGTCACAGAGGAATTCCAGCCTGTTTACCAAGTTAGTTCTAGTGGAACCAATGGTTCACAGAAAAGTTGATTGTGTGGGATTCCATATATCAGCATATTAACAGAGCTGTGATAAAGCTTTATACTAAACATTTGTTTTTCTTCTAAGGAATTGAAAAACCTGATACCAAAGTCAGCAGTGGGCACTCTGTCTGCCAACTCCAGCAATGTAATCAACCTTATTATAGATGCTTATAATGTAAGTACATTGTTGACATTATATACTTGTATTTTATCTAACTTTGATTAAGTTATGATTCCCTCCCATGGACCACATTAGCATTTAGGAAGAGTCAAAGCTTTTACCAGACACATATCCTCATGTAATACTCAGTTGTCAAAACAAAGCTACCAGATGACATTCCTGTTCATGAAATAACAACATTCATGTTGTTTTTGGTAGTCTCTCTCATCTGAGGTTATTCTGGAGAACAGCAAGCTTCCAGAGGGAGTGACCATATCTTACATATCCCACTGTAAGAACGGAGTGGTCAGTGAGGGTGAAAATGGACGGAAATGTTCCAATATCTCCATTGGAGATGAGGTGAGGATTGGAAAACAGCTCTTTATTTCTTATATGCCACCAATATTAAACTTTATAACTACTAACTATTTCTGGACTTTAACTTAAATTGCAATAGCACATTTGTATGCTTCATTTCTGTTTATATTTTGCATTGGTCATTGTCTTGTCTTTCTTCTTTGTTGTAACACACTTTGACTTAAAAGTTGGCTTAAATGTTTACCATTTGCAAACTTTAGAAGATTCATATTTATCTGAGGGGTAAAAATTGCAAATTATAAATGTACCTAAACAGCTATTACAGTGTGTATAGCAAAGACTTTGAGAACATTAATAACCATTTTTAAAAGCACAACATTGAGAGACTTCAGTTCCCAGTAACATACCAGCTAATGAAACTGAAACTCTCACATCTCTTTGCAATTGTCTTTACCAAAAAAAAATATACGCCTGAGAACTTGATGTATTTTCCATCTGTGTCCCACCTCTGTCATGTCTGAACCAGTGGCTCTTACAATGTAGCAAAGTGAAATTCATCCCAAATTCACCAGCAAGGCATTGATCACAGACTCCTTACAACTAAGCTACTAACACTAAGTTACAGGCACACTGTCAAAACCTTTACTGCTACATTCACAGGTCACATTTAATATCAGTGTAACATCTAAGGGCTGTCCAAAACAAGGCAAATCTGAGAGCATTAAGATAAAGCCCCTGGGATTCACGGAGGAGGTGGAGATTACCCTCAACTTCATCTGTGAGTGTGAATGCCAAAAGTACGGAGTCAAGAACAGTCAAGATTGCCACTTTGGTAATGGGACCAATGAGTGTGGTGCCTGCAGGTATGTCTGTTAACATTACAGTCTTTATTGTACATTGTATTACATTGTATTATTTTCTTTTTTAGATTTAAAGTTTTGTGTTAAAAAACACTTTAGAATCACAGCCTTTTCCTTTTCAGGTGTAATGAAGGACGAGTGGGCAAACAGTGCGAGTGCAGCAGCAACGACGTGGCTACGGAGGACATGGACCGGACCTGCCGTAAAGACAATGGTACTGACATCTGCAGCAATAATGGAGACTGTGTGTGCGGCACATGCGAGTGCAAGAAGAGAGATAACCCTGAGGAGAGGTACAGTGGCCAGTACTGCGAATGTGACAACTTCAACTGTGACCGCTCTGGAAACAAACTATGTGGAGGTGAGTATGTCAGTAACACACACAACAGAAGCCTGTTGGAAAGACCCTTATCTCTGAATTGATGATTTCAACACATAGGCTTTGTCAGTGCCATGTGTTTAAAAAAAGAAAAGGTTCATTAAACATTTTGTTTCATTTTCATAGGACATGGACGCTGTGAGTGTAGAGTGTGTGTGTGTGACTCCATGTGGACTGGAAGTGCCTGTGACTGCTCTCTGGACAACAGCACGTGTATGGCCAGCAACAGGCAGATCTGTAATGGCAGGGGAACATGTGAATGTGGCACCTGTAAGTGCACTGATTCCAAATTTCAGGGTCCCACCTGTGAGATTTGCCCTACCTGTCCAGGGGTCTGTGCTGCAAGCAAGTAAGTTTAAAATGAAGACACAGCATTGTACAAACACTGTATTTTCATATGTAAAGAATACAATCAGATATTTTTAAGTCTTATCTTTACTTACATACCATACAAAGTGTATTGTATGTACAATTTAAAGTATGGGTTGCTGTGATTACTCCACCTCTCCATAACTGGAAAGTGAATTTTTTTTATTGAGCAGCTACAAATGCGGAAGAAAATCCTAAAGATCCAAAATGTAGACTTCAGCAGACAGTTCTTGTAAGGATGTCCCAATACCAATACCAGTATCGGGTCCAATACTGCCCTCATGTACTCACCTTCACACTAAAATTTCACTGATACCACACCGACACCACTTCACGGCAGAATGCTTATTTACCTGTCGAGCTTTATGTTAATGTTTAGATGTCAGAAAGCAACAACATCTGATTAGACTGTTTGAAGTTATTGCACTTTTCCCGTAACTAAAGTTTTATAATAAAAAATGCTGTAACTGCAATATTATTAAGTACTTGTATCAGTACTTTGTATCGGCAAGCACTCAAATGTATGTACTTGTACCCAGTCAGAAAAAAAGTGGTATTGGAACATCCCTACTCACTTGCGATTTTATTAGATACACCTACTCTAATCTAAATTCAATTCAATTCAGCTAAACTTTCAACCTTACAATACAACTAAATAATAAGGAAAACCCAACAAATCCCCCTTTGAGCAATCAGCAATCTGTCTAATCAGTGTGATACAACAGCTCCTCCAGGAATTCCACTTTTGCAAGCTTATAATTTCTCAGTTTTTTTAAACTGGGTGATATTTCTACTGTATTTAGTTTATTATTAAGGTTATAGTGGGTGGTCGCACTGGAGTGCATTATACAAGTGTTTCTTATGTTATGGCCTTGATTTTTACATATATCTGCTTAGAAGTTATAATATAACTAATAAAAATGTGTTCTCTCCAGAGACTGTGTAGAGTGTCGGGCATTTGGAACAGGTGAGAAGAAGGACACATGTGAGCGAGACTGCAGCTACTTCAACCTAATTAAAGTAAAGGACAGAGACAAGTTGCCCCAGCCCCATGACTCCTCATACCCTTTGACGCACTGCAAGGAGAGGGATGCCAAGGACTGCTGGATCTACTACACCTATGCTGTCAACAACAACACAGAAAAAGAAGTCCATGTGGTCGACAGTCTGGGTAGGCAAACAGCTGGCCTATCATGAACCAGTGTGTGGAAGGATTTTGTCTGACTGACAAAGCTAATTACAGGGTTGTTGCGGTTGGGTTGTAAAAATAGATTATTTGTTTATTTATGTTCAGCCCTGTGAGCTACCTAAACGCAAGCTGCAATCTCATCTGTTTCAGACTGCCCTCCTGGTCCTGACATCATACCAATCGTGGCGGGTGTGGTCGCTGGCATTGTCCTGATTGGCTTAGCCCTGTTGCTCATCTGGAAGCTGCTGATGATCATTCATGACAGAAGAGAGTTTGCCAAGTTTGAGAAAGAGAAGATGAATGCCAAGTGGGATACGGTGAGTTCTCTGTGAAAGATGAGCTTTGTTGGTTTTTGTCTGAGGTTCAGTATGAACGTCTCACTCACATTTTTTACCCACAGCTGCATGTGTTGCTTTTGAATGCTGCTCAAAATAAAATGTCATGGACTTTTTTGGGAAAGTTATGCACTCTTGAGTATAGCTGGGCTTTTTCTGGGGAGCTGCCACAGCTCCTCCCCTTCCCCATCCGAAGCATCATCAGCCCACATCAACATGAACAAAAGCTGAGTTAGTGCAAAACTTTATGTGCAGAAATATGCTGCCACCTAGTGATGTCATTGCGTCATATCCACAGTGTATGGGTGAGCTTGATAATACAGATATCCACAATCTGCACTGCCCCAGTTCTGCTGCTGCTTTATTGTTATCACAAGCAGGGAAGCCTATGGCTCCACATTCCTGTAATACAGAGAAATGTTTCTAAAACTTTGACTGGCCTGGGTTTCCTGACAAGATAACAAGACAAAAAAAATTTGAAGGAACTTCTTCCTATCGTGTGTTATGGAAAGCCATAACATCCTCACCCATAGGCACAATGGAGAACTCATTCTTATCTTATTTAAATGTAGAACATTTTAACTTTGGTTAACACTAGAGTGAACTTCACAGGTACAGCACAGAGAATACATGAAAGAAAAGTTGAAAAGCTTGTCCAATGAGGTACTGATTTAATATTCATTTTTACTGTTGTTCATTTCACATGGTATTTTGAAACTAATTTACATATTGTGTATTTAAATTTTTAACATCCAAAAGATTTTCCTTTAATTTATACTAATTATACTTTTTACAACATTTTAATAAAAGAACAAGACATAAATCACCATGCAAAGAATAGGGTGTACATGCTTTCAAGGTTTAATATTGATGTCAGGGGCATGTTGTCTTGTCATCTGTCCACAAAGGCTCTAAATTAAAAAAAAAAAATCTAAAGTACACAAATAAAATGTGCTTTAAGAGTTTGAAAGTTAGACAAAGACATTCACTTTGTGGCCCCTTTTTCTCATATAATTGTTCCAACTTAATTTTTTTTCTCCTACTACTTCTTTTTTTTCCTGTACTTTTGTTTCTTTTCCCTGATGAAGTCTATTCTGTCATCATCTCTGTAGCAAGAAAACCCCATATACAAGAGTCCTATCAATCAGTTCCAGAACCCACACTATGGACGTAAAGCTGCTGTCCTTTAAGTTTGTATCCCCCCTCCCCCCATGTTTTTCCTGCATGGACTGAGTCTGTATGCATTTCTTTGCTTTCACTCAGCTTCTACATTTCTTTTATTTCATCTGCCTTCTAAAACAGCATTAGGTTAAATATTAAGATGAGCATTTGCCTTCATAGTTTGCACAATTGCATGAGTGTGTACAAAACATGTTGAGTTTTTGAAAAATAAAAAATGTTGTCAGACTACAAATACAAAATACCCCATACCTTGTTGGTTTTAATACATGGGAGGACTAAGTTGTACCTCAATATCTGGTGTTTCATCACAAAGGCATGGCTGTGTACTGAATGTGATCTAAATGAATGACAGCTAAATATTACAGAACATAGAATCAGTTTTGTTTCTAATAGTAACCTGGATTTTCTGTGTGATTTGATACATTAGTCATGAACTAATAAGAATCCACCGGTTATTACTGAGTAATAATAACAGTAATATTTTTTGCTTTTTAGGGTGAAAATCCTATCTACAAAAGTGCTGTCACCACTGTGATCAACCCCAAATATGAAGGAAAATGATGGCATCATAGTTTTCAGTAAACTCCACTCCACAGTATTTGACTGCAGTATGTTGTTTGTTTGAGTTCTGAGGAGAACGTGTGGTGGAATTAATGCTATTTCTTCTTGTTAATTTGTTATTATATTGCACCATTCAGCCACTGCATCTGTATTTTTGCTCAACACTTATGATTTATATGCATTTGTTATAGTTTAGATGTACAGCGTAAAAAATATGTATATACTTTTAACCTGCATATGTGCAGAAGTTCATGGAAAGGCAGTGTTTAACAACACAATGTGGACACTATGAATACACAGTATAGGCACAAGAATCACTGAGCTCCTGTCTCCCTCTTAACTTAAACTCTGTCTGTCCCTTTTCTGTCTGTCGAAGTGTTTCTTCGTGCACTGACGTTGTGTATCTGTGTTCCAGACAGGACCTGAGTGTAATATTTACATTGTCAACCATAGTAGCACATTATCTCTTTATGTGTGTATATATAGAAAATAACTGCAATGGTATATATTTAATAATATTCAGCATTCGACATTCGACAGTGAATCCTGTGGGAAAACATTGGGTGCTGCAGGGGTGACTATATTTTAAACTGCACCTTAGAAACAGCCCAGGGGACTGTATAGCATTGGTTAAAATTATAAATTGTGGTTATGATGAACAATCAAACAAGTTATATAGTTATGATATAAGTAACTAATGGAGCATTGTTGTATATGCTCACTGCAATAACCTTATTACACATCTTCATGTCCTTTCCTACGTTCTTGTCAATTACACCAAAAATCTGTTTTCTCTCAGCTTGCCAGTGAGCTCAGTTTTGTTACATTTTTGTTATGAGTCTGTTTCAGATGCTACATGAATAACCTCTGAAATTCCTTCACACTCAAATGCTTCTGAGGTACAGTGTTGTTTTCTAAGTGCCTTTTATTTCAATACCATGTCCTCTCCCTTTGCTGTTCATGAGTTATTTATTAAATAAAATACACTGTGTGTGAGCTGTGTGTGTCTTCCTGCAGGGCTAAACTATGATTGTAAAAAATGTATCTAGGCAGACTTATACATGTGGATTTCCAGTTTTTCAAAATAACAGCCATAAAAACATACACTATATTGCCTGTCCACTCACCCATCCAAATAATCAGAATCACTTCCATGGCCACAGGTGTATAAAATCAAGCACCTAGACATGCAGACTGTTTTTACAAACATTTGTGAAATGTAGCTCTCAGGAGCTCAGTGAATTCCAGCGTGGAACTGTGATAGGATGCCACCTGTGCAACAAATCCAGTCATGAAATTTCCTCCTCCTAAATATTCCACAGTCAACTGTCAGCTGTATTAAGAATATGGAAGCGTTTGGGAACAACAGCAACTCAGCCACGAAATGGTAGGCCGCGTAAACTGACGGAGCAGGACGAGTCTGGGTTTGGCGGTTGCCAGGAGAACAATACTTGTCTGACTGCATTGTGCCAAGTCTAAAGATGGTGGGGGGGGGATTATGGTGTGGGGTTATTTTTCAGGAGCTGGGCTTGGCCCCTTAGTTCCAGTGAAAGGAACTCTGAATGCTTCAGCATACCAAGACATTTTGAACAATTCCATGCTCCCAACTTTGTGGGAACAGTTTGGAGCTGGCCCCTTCCCCTTCCAACATGACTGTGCACAAGTGCACAAAGCAAGGTCCAGACATGGATGACAGAGTCTGGTGTGGATGAACTTGACTGGCCTGCACAGAATCCTGACCTCAACCCGATAGAACACCTTTGGTATGAATTAGAGTGGAGACAGGCCTTCTCGTCCAACATCAGTGTGTGACCTCATAAATGCACTTCTGGAAGAATGGTCAAAAGTTCCCATAAACACACTCCTAAACCTTGTGGACAGCTTCCCAGTAGAGTTGAAGCTGTTATAGCTGCAAAAGGGTGGACCGACGTCAAATTGAACCCCATGGATTAGGAATGGGATGTCACTTAAATTCATATGCTAGTCAGGGCAAGTGAGCGAATACTTGAGCAATATAGTGTATGTAACAGGTTGAAATATGGCCAATAGTTTGTAAAACTATAGGCAAACAGGAACTACTGCATACTCCTTTTGTTTATTTATTTAGTTTATATTTCTTTGGTATTTTTGATAATGTAGAAATAAAGTAACCTTTTGATTGCTACCCCTGGCAGAAGGTAGATTGTACAGATGTACCTAATAAAGTGGCCCGTGAGTGTAAAACAGGTTAAAATGTGTAAAAGTACAGACTGTGGATTAAAAAACAGCAGTTGGTAAAGCTGGGTCTGATTTTAATCAGTAATCATGTAATGATAGGGTTATTACATAAATGAAACACCAACATTTGACTGGTTTATAAAGTTTTTATAAGATAACTAACAAAAAGTAACTACTAACTAATGCTGCTGTTTAAAGGGAGGTAGTGGAGTACAATATTTTCACAATAAAAGTAGTATAAAATGGAAATACTCCAGTAAAATACAAGTACCTAATACTTGTTCTTAAGTATAGTACTTGAGTAAATGTACTTAATTACTTATAAGCCCAGCTCATAGACATACCAACCGGAAGTCACACCGGATATGATTTGAGTGAGGAACGCTCTATGCTGAGACGTAAACAGGAACGAAATTTATCTCTGAGCGTCATTGTTAAAAGTGTGTTTTAGCCATTTATCGAGAGTTACATTGTTTAATTTTAAACAGAGATGGAAGAAGATATACTAACGACGCTGAAAATATTGATAATAGGAGAAAGTGGTGTTGGGAAGTCCAGGTAAGCTCAAGTAATCTCCAAGAAATTGATGTCGTGGCTCTCTTCCCCTACGTTAGCGTAGCAGGCTAGTGTTAGCAGCCAGCGAAGTAACATGAGGTTCAAAAGATAATTTTAAACGTAGGTTCAACTAAGATTTCCTTCTTTTTAAATGGGGAAAGGGTCAGAATGTCTTACTATTGTGAGCTAAAATAAAGAGGTTGGTGTGGTGAGCAGCTAACATTAGCTGGCTGTCAGTAGCGGTGTGTGACATCATCTTTCTTCACGTATGACATCGCTGGGTTCAAGATGTTGCAATCGGTACCAGTTTTGTGTCGTGTCTCCATAGTTTTACTGTTAGAAGTGCGGGCAATAATTACTGAATTTGTAGCGCGTTTTAATGGTCCACAGTTAAGCTTGCCTATATAAGAAAGGGCCGCATAACTTTTACCACAGTTGATTTTGTCGTTATGTGAAAATCACCGCTTCCAGTTAGGAACCAGGGTCATTGCTAGACATAAATGTTTGGCAGTACTATAGTACAGCAGCAAGAAACCTGGAACAAAATAAAGCAAAAAGACGTCTTCTACCATACACTCTAGTTTTCAAACTTAATTTCAAAATGGGTAAAACACACACACACACACACGTTGACAATGCCTTTCAGAAGGATTAAACACTATAGATATACCCAAAATGTTGATCAAAGCCACTGTATGTGATCACAATCAGTGAGTGTAGAGACTTGTAGTCAAAACATCTGTGAGAAATTAAGCATGAAACCTCTAGAAAATCTTAAGCCTCCAGTGCATCATCTTCCAGAACTGCAATGATGAGTAAACTGTGCAGGAACAAAGAATAGGTTGTCATGTTCACATATGTTGATGTTTATCATACAAGTATATTTTGATAGTTATACTTTGGTACTTTTACTTGAGTTGTGACATTGCTATTGATCTGAGTAGTTCCTCCACCACTGGGTATTAATAGTTTAATTTAAGTATAAGTGGTGCGCATCCTGTGTAACTGCAGCATCCCTGGTGTGTGCTTCATTAACATTCAGTTGATGATATAATGCATGTAATTCAGTGTGTAAATATTACGCCCAAATAGTGTCCATGTGCCAAAACTGTAAGGGTATTGGTGGATCCATCCATTATCCTAATCGCGTTTCCCCTTAAGCATTAATTTGTCAGTGTGACTACAATGACTAGGCTAACATGTTAGTTAAAGCAAGTTCTAGTATTCACTCTGGTTTCACTTTGGTTGGAGAATACATTACACCATTTAGCATCATTTATCACTTACAGTGTCTCAAAAGTATCACACATAATCAAAAAAATATAACTTAATGTTCATATACTGACACATTTGTCAGTAAAGATAAAACTTTTTTTTTTAAGTTTTCTAACTGAACTTTTTCACTCAGATTTTCCCAGACTTCATGAAAGAATACTGATAGCCAGTCTGAGCCATCAACCATCACATAGCAAACTATGGTATTGAGTACAGCATCCCTTCCAGAACCATAGCACGGTACATGGATAATGAGCTGTTGTTTGTCTTTTGACAAAGAGCACTGTCTAGCCAAAGAAATGATCTTTCTATGCAGAGTGATGACCAAGCCTTAGATTGTCATAATAACAATTTGTAACACGAACCACAGAAGGATATAGGGCCTTTATCTGGTTCCAAAAATAGGATCAGCAATGGATCAAGTGTAAAAGGGACACTGGAACACCCTCCTTTTGGATCTGTTGAGCATTTTATTTACAGTTTTAAATAATCTTAGATATTTGTACTCATTTATGTAAGTAAAGTTTGATCAATATAACCAATATTCAGTTTTTGCTTTCTCTGTTCACTTGTTTGGAATTATCTGTGTAATTATAGTGAGACTAGAACAAACTACTGTTATTTTAGTTATGTGTGTGTGTCTGGTTTATTTTTATAGAAATGTTTGCTTACTGTGATGGCACCTCTGAACTGAATGTGCTCAGAGGGTAAGCTGAGTTTATGCCAGTGCCGTGACATAGACCTAGATTTGTTTAGATTTCCAGAAAAAAAGATGAGTTTGAGGCCAGTTATACTGCATACAGTTTTAGGGTATCTTACAGGCCAGGGGCATTGTTTCCAGAAAGCAATTTTGTGTTATTATTAAATAGGCTTTTGCTTAATACAATAAGCTAATTCAGACAATAATTAGTCTCAAATGTTATTATTTTAATCATCAAATAGTTACCCTGACTGCACTATTTCTCAAATAGTATACAGATTTGTTTCCTTTCAATCTGTAGAAGCCCCGCAATCATCGGGAAGATGTCTGTCTGACAAGGTATACACAAGTTTCATTTTACATGAACAGATGATACATTTTTGCGTTGGCTGTCTCTATGCGTAGCTCCTTGGCTGTATGGCCCTCAAATTATAAACACTTGTTGCTGCAGCATCCCTCATGATGGCCCATGAGCAAAATAAGGAAATTATGCCTGGGTTAAGGGACGAGTATCATCCCCATTGTCAGCAGCATGATTAAGACCTTTGCACTTGATTAGTCATAGTTAAGAAGTGAACCCTGTCCTGCTGACTGTGCTCTAGTGGTGATATCATCCAGAGCTTGTCTCAGTAATACAAATGAAGGACAAAATGATCAGTAGAAAGAGTTATAGATTTAGATAAGACTGTTACCACAGGTCAGGTTTTGTGAGCCAGGCAAATGAAAATTTTATTCCAGACCAAAAGCTTGCGTGGAATAGACTTACTGAAAAACAGTGATTGATAATCACTCCTAATTCCACGTTTGCATCTTCCTGTCCACAGCCTCCTCTTGAGGTTCACAGATGACACATTTGACCCAGAACAAGCAGCAACAATAGGTGAGTAATCCAGCTGAATTCCATTTTTTCTCTTTCAGTTTATGCCATGGTCAGGGTCGCCACAGATCGACCAATTAATCTGGCCGATCTTTGACGTTTCAAATTAATCTGTATCGGTGTCTGTGCTCATGCTGGCCAAATAAAATGTCAAACAAACTCCATTTTAATAGCAGCTCTCTGACACTCTCCCTCTCACAGACCATATAAAATCAAATGAATATCAGATATGATCTCATCTTGTTATTCATTCATCAATGCCACCTGTCTTCTGTAAATGTGTTCAGGTTGGTGCTGGCTGTGTCCTTCGGTCCTGCACCTCTCAGTGTGTCTCTTTTGTATTTATTTTGTGAATTCTCTGACTTGCATGTGAATCTTTTGCATCTATCAAAATCTTTTTGTGCATGAGTCTCTTTTGCTCACATGCTAAATAAGTCATAGAAAGTCATTAGGTTCTCTCGGTAGACCAGACCAGCATTTCTAGACATGTCTTTATTTCTGTTAGGTAGTTTCAGTGAGAGGCAACCTCTCTTTTGCTGGATCGTATTCACACAGTTGAACACCTGAGCTTCTGCAGTGACTGGAGCTGGGATTAAGGGACGTCACAACAACATCACAGTGGTGCAAATCATAAGCATGCTTCTCTATTAGCCACCACTGCCCCTGAGGATATGAGAAAAAGCTAGCATAGTATATCTTTTGTGTGAGTGTGTGTGGTACACATACTGTTTTTTCATATATTCTCCACAGTTTTGGCTCTACACTGAACTTACCAGTCCAGATGTAAAAACAAGGCCATCACAAGTGTCCATTTAGCTGGTAAATCTGTCAGTGGATGCTAAAACTCAGTTCAATATGTCAGCCATTGAACGCTCTGTACACTGAGACAGTGCACAAAGGCAATACAGGAGATTTACTTAAAGGGCAAGGGGACAACGTTTATGTTAATATCTTGTCTTTTTGGACCTGCCAGGGATCTTTAGGGTTGAGTTATTACTGTCTGAGCCATTTTACAGGTGATGGATTTTTTTCGCATGGATGTTGCTTTCAGTTTAGGACATTAAAACACACCTTACTATTATGGTTGATATAAATACACAGATGTACCATAATTTAAACAGAGGACATGGGATGGGTATGCTACCAGTGAATAGCTGGGGTTAACATAAGTTCAGAGACATTGCGTGGTATGTATGTTTTGACACTTCATCACTGATAATTATAGCCTGTCTCCAATGGTATAATATTCTTGGCAGTAATTGGTCAAACCTGTAATGGTCATCAAACTGATAATGAAGAAAGATGAAGTCATCATGATAGAATGAGCGACTGACTGTCTTCATTGTCTAGGAGTTGACTTCAAAGTGAAGACCATTTCTGTGGATGGTAACAAGGCAAAGCTGGCAATATGGGTAAGTAATTATTATTACTACTGTACTTCAGTAGCACAGGTGTAAGACAACAGACGTATCTGTTGTCTGTCTGTCAGAACAGAGCCATTTTCTCCTCAATGAGTAGAGTCTCAAGTCCACAGTAGATGGCGCTTATGTAACACTGTTGTGCCTGCACACACTGTGAGGGACACACTAGTCAGTCTTGATTTTTGTGCCCTGCTACCTTATTGTTTGAGGCACCAGCCTTGTGAGTGGTAGTGCTGAGCTGGATGTGTTTTACAGGACACTGCAGGACAGGAGCGCTTCCGGACCCTGACACCTAGTTACTACCGCGGTGCCCAGGGAGTCATCCTAGGTAAGCCTAGCTGTTGATGCTCAAACACGTGTGTGTGTTTGCCCTCTTCCTGGCCCTCATTTCAAAATTTGTGATGGGTTTTCATCCTGTGACACACTCACTCACATACTTGTGCATGTACATACACACTCACACCAGAATTTTGTTTGAAACAGACTTTGCAGCATATGGGTTTTGATTTAAATGATCTATAAACAGAATGTGCCCTATTGTAGCAGGTCTGTGACTCACAGTGCTACAACAGGGTAAGGTATTACTCCCAGTGCTACAACAGGGCGGGAGTATGACTCCCAGTGTGACACGATCAGAAAACCTTCTGTTTTTATTAACCATATGTTTTAATTTAATATTGTTGTTTTATTTAATGTTTTGTTGGTCCTTCCTAGTTTCGAGCTACATCAGCCTTAGAAAGAAAATATTTTAAAGTTAAGAAAACCATACAGTCTTTCTGTGGTAATCTGTGTGTGTCTCTTAAATAAACAGTACAGTGCTTACTCATGTAATTATTCCCATTTTGCCATATTGTTCATGCTGCTTGCATGGAGATGGAAAAATCCAGAAATATTGTTCCGAGTCTCAATGCTTGCCCCATCTGTGTAGAGAATGTACAATGTATTTATTTGGCCTTATTGTAAACATGTCTTGTTTATTTGGTTTGACACAGTGTATGATGTCACCAGACGGGAAACCTTCACCAAGCTCGATAACTGGCTTAATGAGCTGGAGACATACTGTACAAGGAACGACCTGGTGAAAATGCTTGTAGGAAACAAAATTGATAAGGTATGCAGATTGGGCTTAGTTTTGCATGTTGTAAATGTTTGTGTGTTTGATTAAAGAGAAGAAACATGTTTTTAAATTGAGTTTGTCACAAACAGGAGAGGCTGCAAAATTTAGGTTGTAGACATAGATTTTAGCTTTACCTTATTTCTTATAACACTTGTTATGTCTTTAGACATTCCTAGTCTTTTACCAAATCCAGTCTAAATGGAATAACTGCATATTAATGTGTAGCTGTGACAGCCCCTCATATTTCAGTCAGCTAATATTTGACCAGGTTACCATAATCAATCACTGAGGATGAAAATCCACACTAAGTTGGTAATTCTGAATTTTTGTGTGGTTTTCTTTATGAAAATCACTTTTCCTCTGTGCCTCATGAAGATAACAGTAGCTGACAGCTCGGCTCGGTAGCCTTAAATAAGCCATTACCTCTCCTTTGTTTTAGGAAAACCACGAGCTAGACAGGGCCGAAGGCCTGAAGTTTGCAAGAAAACATTCCATGCTTTTTATAGGTAAGTTTGGAGGATTCCCTTCTCTACAAAGAACTGCTGGGCATGAGTTACAACAGACTATTACACAGGCCAAGCAGCTTTTAAATAACTATCATACTTACTGAGGAATTCTTGCATAGTTCTATTTATAAAACAGGCTTCATGGGTCATCATTTTAGTTTTTCCACTGTACTTGTATTGTTCACATTTGTCAGTAAATTGCTGCACATAAAAGATTTACAGCGATTTGTACCTTAAGTTAAACACTAACTTTTATCATCATTAAGTAAAAAATGTTATTTTAAAACTCTCTACCAGAAACAACAGATTTCACTCTGATGTTATCTATTTAATTCTGATGTGGCTTTGTACAGAAGTTTTCTTTCTTTATTCTTTGATAATTATTTTTATGTTCCTGGATATGATCATGTTGGTGAGTGCTTGTCGACTACTAACTTCTAAAGGTCCACTATTTGTGTCTGAAGTTGAGACATTTTCCACTGCTCGCCACTGCATTCAGGGAGCCCAGTAGATGATGACATCAAGGTGCAGACATTAACAATCGTTGTATCTGTTTCTCATTTTCTTTTCTCCCTCATTTCCATCCTCCTCATTCATGCTCGCATTTCATCTCTTTGTGCCATCTGTACTTTTCTTTTTCTCTTGTTTGTCTCACTACTTCTTGTCTTTTGCTCTGTTCCTGTATTTCCACTCCTTCATTTGTCGCCTGACCCTCTGTTCTCCCAGAGGCGAGTGCAAAGACCAGGGATGGCGTTCAGTGTGCATTTGAGGAGCTGGTGGAAAAGATCATCCAGACTCCAGGTTTATGGCAGAGTGAGAACCATGGCCGAGGAGTCCAGCTTACAGACGAAGACGCAGGAGGTGGAACCTGTGGAGGCTACTGCTCCTTGCTCTAGACAACACATACAAAGAACACAAACACATTGACACACACATGTTCAAACTTACATGTGGGAATACCATACACAGTCACACATTCAAACAAAAGCATATACATACATGGTTCCCCTCTCACTATTTACTATCCTGAAATGAGCTGTCTCCTCAGACATGATGACAGTGAGTTGAAAGGGTTAACCACACACACACACAATTTTTGCACACTTTTTAATAGTGCTGCACTAAAATGCAAATGCAGCTCAGCCTTCCTATTAATGGACTGTAAGTGAGTTGATCTGTGTTATGAGTTACAGTCTTGTGCAGTTAAAAACCTCAAAGCTCGAACAAGTTTTACATTTTAACAGTTTGAAATTAAGTTCATATGTATGAACCAGAGTTTAATAGATATGTCTAAATCTGCGAGGCTTAAGAAAACTTTTTGAACAAGGGTCTTTTCTTGTTTCCAGCATGCTTTCTGTCCTTGGAGCCTCCTCGCTTTAGCAAGCACATCTGTATCAATGCAGGGCTGGTGTTTCTTTCCTCTGCTCTGTCCTGTGTTTGAACCCACTGTCCACACACTCTCAACATTATGCCGCTCATGGAGAGGCTTATCAAACAAAGGTGTCCTATCCTGTATCAGCACTCTCAGTCAAAGGCTTGGATCATGTGTCAGTATCGTCATAAAACTGCCTCATTTCTTCAGAAAATAATAGGTACCAAGTGTTTTGGAATAATGTTTTACTGCTTTTATTGACTTGGGTTTCAGACCCTTGTGTATTTCTAAGAAGTGCATAAATCAAAGAGGGTGACACCAGTGAGCTTTCCACTGGTTGCAGAAGGGAACCTCTTAATGACACCTTTTATACACAAAGTTGCTTTAATGAGAGTAAAACCTACTATCTCTCCCTCACTGGGATAATATCAGAAACATCACTTGCTATTTGTAGATTCCTTTGACTGGACAAAGGAAAAGTGTTCAATATTAACAGGGCAGTGAGTCATAAGGGTGTTTCCACTGAATTAGGAAAATCAAAGAAAAAGCTGTGCTGCTCATTGCTAATGGATTTCACAGTGTTTCAATCTGTGCTTGTATCTGCGAAGCAGTCATAAATGTACTGATACCCTATCCTCTAACCAAGTTTGTAGTATTCAAGTGCAGGTATGTGGTCTGGAACTTCAGGGGAGTATGGTTGTTAGAGTTTGATATTATCATAGATATCAAATCCATGTTATTGCAGAATGGATTTTTGTTTTATTGCATGGAAAAATATGTGCCATCCTTTTGTGCGTCCCATGACTGGCCTTCATATGCAACTTACTAAACACTTAAACACAATATTTATCTGAAAATAAACCATTGGAAGTGTATTGTTTTAAAAATACGGTATAATAAAACAAATAGGAACTCTGACTTTTGTTGTGAAACTGTTAGAGCTGCCTTTTTGTGTTCAGAAACATGTTGAAATATATATAAGTTGTAAATTTAGTGTTTTAGAAATTTGGTGGGATCATTCCTGTGTGAGTTATAAAACTGAATGTATATATAATTCACTACAAACCATCCTATGTATTAAACCAAAATAAAATTATTTTTAAAGGGATTAAGCTTGTGTTAATGTTGGACTCCAGGCTTGCTGTGAAGCACTTCCATGTGTTGACATCCTGAAAAGCTACACTAACCAAAGATGAAGAAAAAGTCTTTTGTAGTGATTGCCTTAATGTCCAAGTCTTCATGACAGACAACCGATAAACTCTATAAACGCTGTCATGGTTGCCGTGTTGGAAATGTCACTGTTAGGTGATGGCTTTTCGCTCACCGCCGTTCACATTCCCCTGTCCTCAGAAGAAAAGGCTTGTGTTTAAATAGTGTCCAAGGAACCCCCACACCCCAGACGTGTGACCTATCTAAATCATCTTTTTGGCAGACTTCTCAGGAAACGCCACCACAG
Source organism: Helostoma temminkii (assembly GCA_900302695.1). NCBI lineage: Eukaryota > Metazoa > Chordata > Actinopteri > Anabantiformes > Helostomatidae > Helostoma > Helostoma temminkii. The sequence continues at coordinate 9,295 of OMLM01007235.1, read as the reverse complement.
CCATAACTCACTTTGCCAGTGCTCTAACTGGTATGTGTATAATTCCTGGGTGATTATGAAAAGGGCTGGGGGCTGGCAGCCATAGCATGGACTTGATCCCTTGTAGCATATCCCTCATCTCTTGTCACAGTCCAGGCAGCTGTCTGGAAATATGTCTCGGTCAAACAACATATTAAAGCCTTCATGTGGTCCAACCATGTGTCAGGCTGTAGTCCTGCTGTTTCCTCCAGCCTACACTGGAAAAACATCATCTGCTCAAGGAGCTGAGCTGACAGTTTCTGGGTTTTTGCAACTAATTTTGGTTGATGTACAGTCCTTATTGCTACCGTGGGATATAGGGCATTGTGCAGTAGCCTTCCTCATTGCCCCTTAAATGGAGCTATTTGGCACACTACGTTGTACAAAAATTGCCAGGGTAGGAGTTTTACCTCTTTGCTGCTCTTATAATTAACAAGGCTCTGTCAGACTGTACCATGGATCTGGCTGTACTTGATCTACTTGAGCTAGCACTGGTTGCTAGTATGCTAACACTGACAAAGATTACATGCTGATGTTTTGTTTACCATGTTCACTATCTACATTTACATTGTCCATTTGCTCATTAGGCTCAAGAAAATGTGATATGAACTTATCCATATTAGATTATGATTTTTCTGGCTGCAAAGCCACTCCAAAAACTACAAAGGAATTAGGCTTTTGTGGAGGTATTTGGTACCTCTAGGCTCAGTAACACAACAAACTCCAAACAGCACTGGAGGGACAGCTTGATGGACTGCTTTCTGTCCTGCTGTCTGTCTGAGCATGCAGCCAAGCACTAAGCTAACAAAAGCAGATCTGGCTCTCATTAAGACAGCCTTGTATATTTGTGCCTTGCCTGCTTCATCTGGAGGTGCGCTGTATGGATTACGGCTCAGATGAGCCCTTCAGGAGAGTCAGGCTGTCGTGTAAAGATGTTAGGGGTTGTCAGGCTGTCAGTTGTTTCATAAGGAGCTGGGTCTTCAAAAGCTGCTCACTTTGTCATGCTCATTGTTGTTTTGCTGAAGATAATTATTGAATCCTGCAGATTTACTGCAAGACAAGATGGAATGGATAGATCATCATTTGCCACAACAACCTGCACTGTATAGTATATTGTTTTAAGGAACTAATATATAAGGTCAGGTCTGTGATAATGAGAGTTCTCTAAAGTTCATTTAACAAAAGTTTTGAAAAAAAAGAGTTCGATACCCCTAGGTCTTGAAGCTGACTTTTTCTGAGCAAGAACAAACCAGAGACTCATAGGCACCTGTAGGTCTGCAGACTGTTTGACTGTTTATGTTCTGAGGTGAGGTAGAGGAAAATGCTGCTTTGCTCCTACTCTTTCCTTCCTCTAATGTCAGCTGAAGCCAGGCTCTGGCCTCTCTTAGGTTACCACCAGAACATTGTGAGGTAATGAGTGCCATACCCAGAACTGATGGCTCTGTCACTACAGGTGGAAACACTTTGATTATGTGGAACCTTGTGTTTACATTGTTGTGCACATTTACATTTAGACCTTTTGACATTTCATTAGGCAGCAGGAGCATCCTGTTTCAGGGAGTGATCGGTTTTGACCTGCACAACCTGTGTAGACCTGCTCTCCTTTGGGTTACAGAGTGAGTCTGTCTTCTGATGCACTCACTAGGCTGATAAGTGAAGGCAGACAAGCATTCACACTTACATTGTCACCTGTGGGCACACCAGTTAACGTAAATGCATCTCTTTTGGGCTTCTATTAATTATTGTACTTTTAGGGCTGGGGGCAGTGTAGCAGAATATAGCAGAGCAGCTAGACAGGAACCTCAACTGAATATATTGCTTGATTCCCATCCTGTTACAACATACATTAAAGCTTTAAATAATATTTCCAATAAGGAGACTACCTCACTAGGATCAGAGGATCAAATGTAGGGACTAAAACATCTTTGGTCCAATCAGGAATTACTATAGGTTCTGTCAACACAGAGGCTCACCCACATCCTCAGAAGCAGCAGGCCTGTATGTGTACCCATCAATCACACCAGGCCCCTGTAATTTAATAAGTACAGGCCCCAGGTAAGCAGGAAACCTCTGTCCTTGTTCAGTGTGAACCTTTTGCCTGGAATCTTTGTAATTCAAGCGAGCTAGTATTAGGGTTGTAATTGAGTTTCCTCATATATGATATTCTGTCAATCTAATTTGAACCTAAATGATTGTATTGTAACCCACTCTTGTTATTTTCAAAAACACAGCACCCTGTGTTAGGCCCTATAGAAAGCAGGAAGTAGGCACGAGGCACCCTCGAACAGATCCTCTCGCGGTGGGAATTGCTTTCATTCCAACCTCGGGTTACTGTGGCAATAAGCAAAAAGAGCAGGAACAGGCCAGCAGAAGGCCAGTGACTGTGTTGTGGAAACAAAATGAAAGGATGAGTAACTTCATTCAACATTCTACCACCACCCATAATTCCCCTTGTTCACAGTGTCCCACGTGGCGTATCTCTGGTCACATGCCGCCTCTGTATGTCAGATTCCATGGCTGTGTCATTATTCAGTGTGTCAGACATCCAGATCTCTTTCATGCTACTGCTATAACATGGAAACAAATACCCATGTACTCAGGCCATCGCTTTCCATAATAAACTAATCACTTTGTATCAACATGAGCTGGGTGTAAGCTTTCCACATGTCTCAAACATTTTCATGGACTAGACACATGCTGCAGGGCAGTGCTCCCAGTGAAAAGAAGCCACATTAATAATCTCTCTTCTGGGTGAAATGATTGGCATGTATAGAAACAAATTCATTATTTTGTATAAATAATCTGGCCTCTGTGTTGTAATTGCACTGCTTATTTTTCTTTGCCAAGCTGATCTTGATTTTGGACCAAAGAATTTGTTGCAAACCACCAAGAGTAAAATACCTTGATTTAAATGTCTTTGAAGAGATGTGTTCTGGAAGGCACTAGAAGTCGTTTTTCACCACCACAGACTCTGACGAACAAAGGTCAAGAGGTGGAGTTCACAGGTTGAACTTTTTGGCACTTTACTTGGAGGGTCTTGTGACTTGGGCTTTTCTTTATTTCCCATCCACATCTCTTTGTTTTTAGACCCGTGACTACTTGGTTCATTGAATATAATCCAAGTTAAGGTTTATAACTGCAAACCACAAGAAGCTCAGGCTGAGAGTGAACAGCTGAATTTCAAATCTCAAACCAACCTGTGCCACTCCCACACTCATAGCAAGCATTAAGTCAAATAAAGCTTTCTACACACAAGCACAAGATACTTCCTGTGTTTGTGGGTTTCACTTAATTCAGGTTGTGTATCCATTATCCACTTCGTTGCAGGATTTCCTTTCAATCTGATTATGAGGAATAACAGAAGCCTGACAACTTTTCTAACCACATAGCTTGCAAAAGTAATTTAGTGGGTTTAACACAGGTACTTCTGTCAGTTTAAATATTGTAGAGAGAACATTGTTTGATCAGTTTGCAAAAAATGATTCAATCCATCATAGCATTCTGTAACATATTGTTATCAATATGTCAATAAAGTTAAACAGAACATCTCTGTGTTTATTGCGGTACATACTTAAATGACATCAAACCACTTGTCTGCTCTGCACTCCCACCTAAAGTTGTCAGCAGAGGTTTGTAATACTGAAAGATGTCCAATGTGAAATATGTTCAAACTGCTATTGTTGTATTTGACAAAGTTTTCATGTGTTTTACAGTGGACAAAATAACTTTCAGTGTAATGCTATCCAAGTAAGAAATATCAACCATAAATCAACCGTAAAGCTAAACTTCAACACGCTAACTTTGACCATGAGGTGTGGCACTGCTGTGAGATGACATTTCAATGAAAATAATGTTTATAATATAAATATATATAAAATAGTAATTGATTTTATACAATTTCCATATTTTACACTCTTCATTAGAGGCAGCCAGTAAAGACACCGGTCTTTAACTATATGGTTGTAATGGTAGTGGATGTGTGGCATCTGCTGATGGTAATTTTAAATCTGTCATTTTTCTAATGGAAGGCTCTTCTCAATCATACAAAAATGTTCACTGTTATCATCACACTGTTTTTTGGGGTTTGTAGAGCAGTGCTGTTCTGATTTTCTACAGACACTGTTTTTGAATGTTTGTTTGAGATTAAGGAGGAAACTGACACCTTCAAATGCCATAGACTTGATAACCAGATGTGCAGGCATGTGGGCATTATGCAGTCCTATGCTGTGACTCCACTACTCTCAGACACAGTCAGTCTATGTGTAGTGGTAGCTACAGTACTGAGGTGGCTATTTTGTCTACACTTCACCACCCTCAGTTGCAATAAGGCTCATGTTATTTCCCTGCCGAGCTCCAGCTTATCTCAGTGCTGTCTTTCTTTACATCAGCTTTCACAAATACTGTGCCCAGAGCGGGCTTGTAATAAAAGACCAACCCCCCCACGTTTATCACCGCTGCCTTCCTGTGGCTGTGAACAGATAGTGTAACAGCAGTATGTGGGTGTAGCATGGTTACGCTTCCCCACAGTTTCAACCTTGGCTTGTTGCTTGCAAGGCCTGGAAAGCTCCCAAATTCACTTATGGTACTGGATGCCTGGGCATTACATCCCAGCAGGCAGTAGGGCTGTGCTCAAATATTTACATTCATCCAATCAAGCAGCAGACAGTAGCACACAGGGTATATGTATTTCAATGAGGTCATGAGCTGCCATTCAGCCTCCACTGTGCTGAGATCAAGGACTGGATCCTGGCTCCAGATTGGAGCCGTCGTATCAGCCGGAGCTACTGAGAGTAGCCCTCTGCGTGCTCTGTGTGCTTCTTTGTCTCTTTTTGTTGTGTCCTACATTAACACTGCTGGGCTACTTACAGCATAGCATAGTTTTAATGTTTCTCTTACAGAAGAGAGCAAGCATGGCTCTGTATGAGCCATGTAGTCATTTTACAGTGCGAGCACCTCTAAAGTTCACTAAACAGCACTGGACAGCTTTTTGCATCTATTTAATCTGCTCAAAAACCAATAAACAAAATGTGAGAAATTGCAGTTTAATGGACATTATGAGCCCATTTCTTATCCCAGTGCAACAACTTTGCCATTAGTATGAGGTTTATAGATTAAACATAGGAACATAATGATTTAATGAGCTTTAGAGGTTCTGGCTGTGTTACCTTTGGACAGAGTCAGGCTAGCTGTTTTCCACCAGTTTCCTTTCTTTATGCTAAGTTTAACTAACTGCTGGCCAGTAGTAACTTTAATGGACTGACGTGTGTGTTATTCTTCTCAATGGAAAAAGTGTTGTCAAAAACCATTGCTTAGCATCTTATATTTATAGTAACATAGTAGGGTAGTAACTCACGTAACTATCTTATTAGTTAGTAAGGTAATACTTACTGGTACTTATCTGACATGTCATTAGAGTCAAAACAACACAAATGGAGTGGTAATATTACAACACAACATATTTATTATTGTTTTTATTGGATGAACTAATATGTCTCCACTAATGCAAACAAAATGGACCATTAAGCTTCCATTCAGTTGCTATCCATACATCATAATGTAATCCACCCATTTTCTGAACTGCATCGTCCCCGTAGGCATGCAGGCGTGCTGGAGCCTATCCCAGCTGTCATATGGGCGAGAGGCAGAGCATACCCTGGACAGGTCGCCAGTCCATCGCAGGCATAATGTAATCTACTTGTCAAATGTCATTTTTTGGATTTATCCTAAACAATAAATGGAGAGAAATTTGCAGACCTGACACGAGGCCAGTGATGGTCACAACCAGGAGTCTCAACAGACAGCCATCTGCATCCAAACAGAATGTGTAAAGCTTTATGGCTGAACATAAAGGGAGACTTCCATTTGAGATCAATAAAGCATTAAAGGAAAAAATACATTAGCATTGCTCCTGTAACTAACTATTGGTTATAATTTTTCATTTTGTACAATAATGATCATTTGCGTCATTTAAAGTAGAGCTAACTTAGTGTATTTTGGATTTTCAAGTCCAGTTAACATTAAAAAGGAAGCATAATGTAGAAGTGAGTAATGTGGTGCAGGAGAGAGAAAAACTAGTGAATCACAAAGGTGCTCATCCTCACTGCCTTAGTCTTCTGATGTAATAACTTCACACCAATGATGACAGGTTACTATGTTGACAAAATGCTCAGGGGATTCTCACCTGTTATTGTTTACACAATTGTGTATGTGTGTGTATGTCAGTGTATGTACTGAATTGCTGTATATACTACTGAAATTCATACATCTGACTCTCTAGCTGTTGATCAGTACACACCATCATAACTCAGCATTACTTACAGTAACTGCAAATGCTGGATCAGATTTGGAATTCTAGCAGAAGCATAATTAAACAGAAATAACCACCTCCCAGCATCAGTGGGCTGTATTTGAAGAAAAACTGAGTAACACAATAACAGGTAGTCTAATCAGTGACTCGATTTCAATTACCAACAGTCATATAAGCATAAGGCAGGATGAACAGTTAAGATTTCATCAAACTGTGAATCGTTAATGACGAGATTGTGAATCCAGACAGCTCTACTGCACACAAAAATAAGAACAAGAGTTTCATAACTAACATCTGGAGGAATGGGCTCTTGCACTGACAAAATGTGCCCACTGGAGTCCAGATTTATGGTATGATTTATGAACAGACAGATAAAAAATATATATACATATATTTGTATAGATTTCTATATGTATATATATATATAGAGAGAGAGAGAGAGAGAGAGAGAGAGCAACACACACACACACACACACACACACACACACACACACACACACACACACACACACACACACACACACACACACACACAAATACACACATGTAACTTTGTATTCAAAGTGTTAATGTGAGAGGACCTTCCAGTCTCTCTCCAGGCCTCACACGCTGCCAAACCACATTCCTCCAGCAGCTGCCATTTCTTACATCTGCTCCATTGACGTGGTTTCACTTGACTGTAGTGAGGAATGTATTTAGCTTTTCTGTGATGAAATATTACACAGAGACACTGGGCCTTGCTCTCCTCTATGTCTTATTTGTGATCCCCTAGCTGTCATTATGTATGATGTGGCTTCTGTTTTACTCCACTCTGCCCAGTGCTGCTGCTACAACTCACGACGTCTGGTGGAAATAGTGTCTGCCCCCACAGGACTTGAAAAAATGTCCTGATGTGGACACTGGGATGTACATACTGAAAACTGATACATTGGAAGAGTCCCAGAAATGCTTTACACTCAGGCATAAGCCAGGGACATAGCTATATTGCTGTGTGCTGTATGGCCTGTGAAAGGGATCATTTGTACAGTAATAGGTAGATGAGATGTAAATAAATAGGCATATGTTTGCTTTGCTGAGAAAAATTCTCTTTTAGTTGAGCTAGAAGTAAAAAATGGTTTGTATTACTACTACTATTACTTTCTGAGGAAGTACAAATGCTTTGTACTTTCGTTTTAGGAAGTCGTGTAAACTGCGAATGTTTAAGAGATAAATTCACAAATGACTTAGATGTGCTTTAGGGCTTTGAAAGAAACATTACAGTAGATGATGTTGAAATCGTCTGAGCTGACATTGTTCATTTCTGACGCACTGTTTGCAAGGTGAAGAATTACAATGATATCTGATGTCCAACACTGTGATCAATGTTATTAACTGTTTGTACACCAGTCATTTCTGTTTTTTGTTTGTTTGTTAGCTTGCTAGGCCTGTAGGATGATACAGTCACTTCAATGAGGCACTGTCTGTGCAAACTGCAAACCTTGCAGGATTCCTAGCTACCCTAACAGTCCAATCCACCAGGCTAAAACCAACGTCAGCATGGAACAGGAGGCCCAGTCGTCTTTGAAGAATGAACTTTGGAAAGCAAAGTGACTCAGCTGGTGACACCACAGAATTCGAAAACAGCAATCATGCAATCATGGCATATGGTGCTGCTGTGACTGTTATTTTTGCTTCAGCAATTGAAAACACCCGATGCTCATTTACAAGAGCTGAAATAAGACTGCAATGAGAGGTTTCCTCTAATTGAAAAATAATGCCATTCTGATTCTTCTAGAACAGTAGAGCATCAGTTTCCCAACATGTGGTATCCACCGCCCAGACCAGTGTTTTTCTCACTGTAGTCAGAGTCTTTCAAATGGAGACTCAGTCTGCTGCCATGTGACCATACACATTTAGCTCAAGCAGTGTCAACTGACCACCCTGTCTCTTAAAAATTATGTTCCTATACAAATAAACTGCAGTTCCAATTAAGTTTTCCTGAGAAACATAATGACCACATGTTCACAATAAATGTAAATGACAAGTCGCAAATACAATTTAATTTCAATTCAATTCAACTTTATTTATATAGCGCCAAATCACAACAAAAGTCATCTTTAAGACCTTACAATGCAACTAAATAATAAGGAAAACTCAACAAATCCCCCTTTGACCAAGCACTAGGCAACAGTGGAGAGGAAAAACTTTTTAAGAAAGCTCCAGCAGAACCAGGCTCAAGGTATCAAGCCCATCTGCCTCAGTCGGTTGGGGTGAGTGGAAAGAAAGATAAAGAGAAAAGAAAAGCAGAGCACACAACCAATAACAACAACATGCAACAGGTAGGTAGGCAGGCGGGCAGGCAGGTTGGATGGGCCAGCAACTGAAGACCCGGAATACACAGCCTCGGGGCCGATGATACCTGCAGGGGAGAGAGAGAGAGATAGAGACACACACACAGAAAGACAGAGAGAGAGAGAGAGAGAGAGAGGGAGGCACAACTACAGGAGAGAGAAGAAATAAAGTTAATAACAGGCAGTGGTGGCGTATGAGTGGATGGAATAAGCAGGAGGAGCTCAGTGTGTCGACGGGAAGTCCCCCAGCAGTCTAAATCTATAGCAGCATAACTAAGAGCTGGTTCAGAGTCACCTGAGCCAGCTCTAACTATAAGCTTTATCAAACAGGAAAGTTTTAAGTCTAATCTTAAAAGTAGAGACAGTGTCTGCTTCTCGAACCTGAACTGGGAGCTGGTTCCACAGGAGAGGAGCTTGATAGCTAAAGGCTCTGCCTCCCATTCTACATTTGGAAACCCTGGGGACCACAAGTAGACCTGCACTCTGAGAGCGAAGTGTTCTGTTGGGATGATATATTACTATGAGGTCTTTAAGGTATGAAGGAGCTTGATCATTAAGTGCTTTATATGTGAGAAGAAGAATTTTGAATTATATTCTGGATTTTACAGGGAGCCAATGGAGGGAAGCTAATGTAGGAGAA
>OMLM01007233.1:51094-131535 GCA_900302695.1 Helostoma temminkii | reverse complement strand
TATACACCAATCAGGAATAACATTATGGCCACCTGTTGGAGTGGGGCATGTTTTGAGTATGTCGATGAAGAATAATTGTATTCCCAGAAAAAATGTCCATGGTTCAGATTATGACTTAAATTTTGGACGTACCTTAACTACCCTTTCCCCCATGCATGCATTTACTTTATGTTTCCTCTATCCCCATTCAGCTTTCCCTTCTCTATATGGTGGGAAAAACCAATGTGCTATGGGATTTGGTACCTGTCAACATGCTGCTAAAGAGCATGGCAGGAAAGTAGTGATGATAGTAGAGTACTCTGCCCATTGTGTAAAAAGGTGCATAGTGAAGCAGCCAGCCAAGGAGTAGCAGACCTCCTCCTTTCTTAAGAACATGTGAATGCTCTGAAATACACAGAACATTCATCTGATTAAAAAATAATAACTTTATTGCCTTATTACTTGCTTTTTTTGTATTGATCAATTAGCACAAAAATACTATAATCATACCTATTCTTCTTTGGCCCAATGACAAACCTCTCTGAAGTGCTATAGAAGCCACTGCCACCATGATAAGATACAATCCCAAACTGGCCAGGTTCAACCACCAGACCACCTGAGGAAGAATAATCATTTATATGTATTTGTAAAAAAATAGCAACAACAGGATGATGAATACAGTGTAAGACTTACAGGATTTCCCAGAAGGTAAACACGATACTCTGTCTCATTCACTCCCGAAAACCTCAGTCCCTTTACAGACATAAAATACAGTATAATATTTGTGGCTAAAAAAAAGATTATTTTACATACAAACTTTATACCATAGATCAATCAGTTTACCTGGTAGTTGATGGGCCAGTGCCATGGTTTTGAGTTCATCTCATTGTCTTTGGGTTTCAATCCACTGTTACCCTAAAGAGACACAGTTTTAAAACATCTTCTCTAAATAATTTCTGATAAAATGCATACTTCTAGCACAAATGTCTAAAGATATTTTCTAATAGTTTCTTACCCTTATCATAACAATGTGGGACTCTAATAAGATCTCCAGAAAATGAGGCTTGAGCACAGAAAGACTAATGTTGGGCACTGTCAGAACAAAATGGCACACACGACATACTGGTTAATACTTGAAACAAACATGTATAGACAAGAAATATACTTGAAATGTGTTGAACGTACATTTAAGATTGATATGATCTTCAATGTTCCACTGAGAGCTTGGAGTCTCCTTCAGGTAGGGACTACAGGTCACTTCCACCTGTTCCCAGCCCCTGAACACAAACAAAACTGTCAATGCACATAACGAAATCTGAATAGAGAAGGAGGTCAGACCAGAGAAGACATGTTTTACCACTTTGGAAGAGTCTTGCCAGAAGAGTAAAGCACACAACCGGTAGCTCGGTGGAGAAAGCGGACCTTGCTCCGCAACACTTTCACCAGATCACCTTTCCGACCTCCACACACCTCCACCTGCCACAGGTCATTGGTGTCTCCTGTGCCATTCTAAGAAGAGGCCACAGCTGAAGATGTGATTTAAGTGTGGGAACATAAAATACATAATGACACACAATCTGCAATAGAATCTACTACTGCTACCTTGTTGCTTGAGTTCAGTTACAATCATAGGATATAATGTTATATAGTGCTGTACTATGTTCTGGGTCTTGCTTACAATGCCATAGCCTGTGACCTGGAAGTGTTTCTTGGTCAGAGGGGCCTCATGCAGGTGACTATGAAGGCTGCGAGTTGTTCTGGTTATACCAGGAAAAAATTGAACACTGAATGAGATTTGGATTAGAAATATATTTAATAATTTTAATTATCTAGGAATAAATGGGGCGTTACATTTATATGGTGTTACACTTACTCTTTGTGCTCTAATCGAATGATGTCACCATGACGAACCAGGTCAGGGGGCCCAGCTTGAGCTTAACAGAGATAAAAAAAAAGATGAGCATCAAACATCCTTTATTATGTAATTATAATAAAGTCATTCTTAACATTTAATCAACATAACTTCTCACAATTATTGTCATATTGTCTGTGAACCAGCCACAAATTGTTATAGTCCTTATGCAGGTAAGCCGTCACCTGTAAATACATACAGTATAAAAGTGTTAAAGGTGAAAAATGTAATCGTGTGCACATTTCATAACCTTTTAGAATATTTCACAATAAGAACTAAAACTTCACCTGCTGCTGTCTTGCTCCCACTCCCTCTGGGTATAAGTGCCAATGTGAGTGCAAATAACCTCCAGCTATTCTGAGGTTTTTAACTGTAATGGTGGAGCCATATGCCAGATCTAAATCAGACGAATATTGCCTCAGATTATTACAACACAAGAAACTAGTACAAAACTTTTGAAATATTACTGAAAGTGATAAAGTGCCTTCAAGCCTGGGAATTCCATTTTCTTATCAGTGTTTTTGTAAACACAGCTGTATGCGGTTTTATTCACTCACACTCAGGCATTGATGCATTGTGCAAGTTGTTCCCGATTAGACGGGACTGAAAGGCAGAACTGAAGAAACCATCTCCCGGTCCACTGCAGTGAGAGACACAGTCATTACCGGCAAAACAATGCAGTCGATGTAGTAATCACATAGCATGTGCACTGTTACAATCAGACTCACCTTTTGTTCAACACAACAAAATGAACGGCAAATATTGTAACATAGAGGAAGATTGGAAGCAGGATGAGTCCCACAACCCGAGCTAGAAAGTGCTTTGCTATGTCCACCTGGAAGATAAAGTGAGCAGCATTACTCATCAGCATTATGAGATGGTAGCGTCATTAATCTACCAGTTACCAGTGAGAGGTTTAGGTCTCCCAGAAGTCTCCAGAGGTCCCACGCGGTGTTTAGTCCCACCAGAAGAATGACAAACAAACCCACAAACTTTACCCCTAAAGCTCCAGCAAGATTTACACCAGTCAGTGCCAGCCACAGGCACCAATGAGCAGTAAAAGGCCTGAAAACAACAGCCGAAACAGTCAAAATCATATTTACTGTTTATTGGCAATCCTCTAGTCAGATGACTCCATTACACACTATGCAAATATTTTTCCTTATTATCTGGTGTATTATCATACAAAAGAATGAACAAGTTTTATGTGGAAAAGGTAGTAGTGGTATAGCGGTGTCCTACCTGTATCTCTGCTGGTTGAATTTGACCATGCTCAGCACTGCTGCCATGATGAAGAACATAAGTATAGGGTCCAACAGGATGTATTGGGAAATTGTGATGCAGCCAGTGTCTGTAAAGATGGTGACATTAAGCACACATGCATCCTTAATACAGCGGGTTAACTACTACATCTTTTAATGCTTACCTAATTGATTTGACAGTGAAAAAGACGTTTCACAAGATGAAAGCTACTATGTTCTCAAAAACAAGTACAGGTTTTGTCCAGACATATAGTGTATGTTCGTGTTAATTCCAGCAAAACAAGGCAACTGGTAGGTGATAGATGGTTACTCACCAAATATAAGTAGTGATGCACTGATGAGAGCAGCAGTGTAAGACTGAGACAACTCCAGCACTATGAGGTAGGCAAAGACTGGGAGAAAGGAGCCCAGCACAGCGCAAAGCTGAGGGGTAAGAGGCATGACAGACGGAGGTTTAATATATCTTGTGAATTCATATCAAGACCATGTGCACATTCAAGATGAACTGTTCAACAATCAGAAAAGAGCAGGTTCTTTAGCGTGGAAAACACATACCCCTCTCATTCCCCAGTAGTTGTGGTGTTTAAATTTATCTCCTGGCTTTATGAAAGGAAAGGTCCCATCATAGCCAGTCATGTAACCGGCGAGACCTATTAGCATCTGAAAAAGAAAGGAGATTAACGGTCATCATATTAGATCGCTTTTCCTTAAGACACTTGTACCCACATGACAAGGACATCTGTGATGTGTCAGCTCACTTTTCCAAGAGGAGGATGGACATCAAAGAAGAAAGTCCTGTTAATGTAGTAACTTCCCATTTTTCCAAAGTGTGTCTCATCCCAGCTGAAACACCAAAACGCAACATTGTGTAAAAATTGGCACGATAACATATACACAATGCGTGCAGGCAGAAGACTTTTTACTCACCATACATGAGGCGGCTCTGTTATCTTGTACAAGCGTGTAGAGAAAGACAGCGCCACTACCAACATAAGAAGGACTCTGCTGGGGGACTCATCGCTGAAGCATCCTCTGGGTGAAAAGTGAGCGGATGTCCCGTTTGAGGAGTGGGTGTCATCTTCTGACAAGTGCCCTGCAGTTTGACACTTTTTGTCCTTTGACACAGCAGTGGATGGAGTTTGGCAGATCCTTTCTGAAGGCTGAAAGGTTCTCCTGTTTCGTAGTGTTGAGGCGTCCCCTGTTTTGTTTCTTTGTGTAGTACATTCTTCCTTTGCCATTAGGAAATGAAACGTGTAATAATATGTCCGGACCCCTTCCAAGCCAGGTAAGTTCAGTAATTCAGCAATACTACAAATGATGTACAAATGAAGTGATATTTAGGTGATGTTTACCTGGACCATCAGGGACAAACAACTACATTTAAAATATATACTTATATACTGATAAGTTCTCAGCACTGTATGCCGAAACAGGAGATACTGACAGTGAATGTCACACCTCCCCTACTTAACAAATTATCTCACATGAGATTAGTTACACTGTAGCCGAGCTATTTTATCAATAACATACTTAGCTTGCTACTTTCTATCCAAATATCCACCGGTCCAATGGCGGCATCTCCCAAAATATATAACTTTAATAGGCGCTAACAGTGTCCACTGCCTCAAATATCCGTTTTATTATTCAAAGATTTACATGAGCAACATAGCGACAGCAAGAGATGTTAGGTTCGTGAATCCATCGTGTATAGCCGAGGTGAGGTTTCTGGGAAATGTATGCTACCGTGTAAGTTCTGTGGGCACGGTTAACACACTTTCCCACAATCCTTCTGGAGCAGATCCGGTTAGCCAATTGGAAAAAGCTCTGAAAAAGGCAGGTGGAAAAGCAGAACTAGCTACATAGTCACACTAGAACACTAGAGGGAGGTATAGTACTAGTGTAGTATAGTATAGTAGCATAGTTATTTTAGAATAGTATAGTATTTGTAAATGTAAAGTTTTGTCAATTCTACGGTGTTATTCATAGTCTAGAGGATAAACCGTCTTTTGTTCATAGTGTGATACTCAGGCACTAGTGTGCATTTGCTCAAGAACAGTAAGTACTTTTTTGGAGGTAATTAAAATGACATTTTTGACCACTAGTACACTGATACTACTGCTATATTTCTACTTAAAAAAATGTTTTACTTTCTACTTTTTCTACCTTTACATTAATTTGACATTAGTTAATTTGCAGATCAAGATAAAAAATATAATGATGTTAATGCATGATGTTGCATTGTCATTGATTAAGTTACTTCATATGAAATCCATGACATACTTTGATAACAGCTCTGGATCTTTCCTTTAAAAATCAAGTAAGAAGTTTTGGTTGAATATATTTTCCAAGTTGCTATTAATAATTTTACCTTAAGAAGCATATTTGAATACTTCTTGCACAGCACTGATTCATGTACCAAGCTGCTTGGTGCAAAAACAACATCTGATACCCTTACTAGCATTGCCAGTGATGAATGAAAGGCATGTTGGATAAATTATCACAGAGACTCATATATTTTATATTTTTATTTCAATGACTGGTAATGGTTACAGTCAAGAGGTAAACAAAATGAATGAGCATGATATTTGCATTGACCACAGCTTTATAAAAATTTATCTTAAGTTATTTGCTATTTTGAAAGGCTTTAAATATTCCAACTTTGATCTAAACGTTAGACCTCGGGTAGAGTTCAGCTGATGATCTGAGCGGTAAAGTCAATGTCAAGTGGAAACATTTGAACAAATATAGGCTTATGTTGTGAATGCAGGTTAAGGGCATAGGTCATCAACTTTAGTGGTCCTTAAAATTAGACTCATATGTTTCTGAAAGGTCAGTCCATTAGACAAATAATGCATGAATTCCTTAAACCTGAATATAGTGGACAGAAACGTATGAATGGGAATTCAGAAACCAGATGAGTTGGCTGATACTCTTTGCGATACATTCATGACAAGAATCCAACAGAGACTAAAAGGCATAATTGCTAATATGTATTCATATGTGGTAATTGCATTTCAAAATCTTTGTCTTTGTAATGAACTTGAAGAGACAAAATGTCTGTCTTTAGAACAGTGCTGTCACTTCCAAAAAAAATATTTCATTGTCTGCTCCACAGGGCAGGGTATACACACAGTTCCTCTGGTACAGTGTCAGCCACTCTCCTCATACATAAAAAGATATGCATTAAAAAACATTTTTACAGACATGTATAAATCTACAAAGATATAATGCCAGACTTTTCTTATATTTATATTTTATGTCAAACAAAATATTGGTTTGTGCTATAATGCATTAAAAGATTATGTAACAAAAATAATACGTAGTACTAGATCTGTACAAAATATACCAAACCTTTCCAACCATTTGTCTTTACATGTATTCAGATGCAAACATGGTAATGATGTGTGAACTGCCATCCAATTTCATTCATATGTGTGGATAGTTTCAACTAATTTACCTTGTGTTTTTGGAAGTTAAGCCAAATATTATCCTAGCATCAACACCATAAGTCATGGAATAGTATGAAACAAATTAATATTGTTAAAAAGAAAAACAGGCAGGGGTCAGCATTTAAGTCCATTTTTACTTCATTGCTGGTATTAAACTTGTGAAAATGGTGTCAAATACAGGAAGCCAGGTTATACCTATTACACCTTTTCAAAACATTACATAAATCATTAAAGACATTTACAGTCATGTAAAGGCTGAAGTATTTGGCTATGTGGTTCTTGGTCCAGAGATTCTTCAACCATGACATCTATTTAGTCAGAAGTCAAAGCTAATTATCATGACTGAGTGAGATAATATTGGTCGGATGTTCTGGTTTATGAGTGGCTCAATTCTTGTGTCATTCCTTCTTTACAAAACACATTTATCCCCCCACACTGTCTCTAAATCAAATAGATGAGACAATAAAAAAACATACCAAAAAAAAACCAATAAGAATTGAGTATGCACTCTGAAATAGGTTGCTTTCTTAGTTTGCAGAGGCCCGTCATTTAAGTGAAATAAATAACACAACAAAAAATTAAAGACAATAAAGTGGAACATATATCTGAATATCAAATTGCCTGGGGTTACTGAATAAAAAAGATCAGTTCACAAAATCCCTTTAAGGCAAATGGATATCTGTAGAACATTAAATCACATGTAATACATTCACTGCAAAAATTCTGCTCCTCCTGAATCTGTATGAGGGGGCTATTAATATGTGCTATGCTGAATGCAAATGTGTGTATGTGTTCATGTCTGTATGTAGGGAAACAAGTTTGGACGTTTCAGCGTTACAGTTGGAGGTTTAGTGCCAGGGCCCTGGGGGAAAGGGCAGAGGGGTGTAAAGTGATCTGCAGCAGAAAACAGCGCTCCGACAGTCAATGTCTCAGTTTTCTGTCTTCCTAAGCCCGGACTCTGGGATCGTTGGGATGCATTTGTGCGGCTGAGCAGATGCCACAAAGCCCGGCAAGCAGGTGCATTTGTAAGATCCCTCTGTGTTTGTGCACTGCCCATTCTGACACAAGGGCACCTTGTCACTGATGTCCTCACACTCATTTATATCTGAGGGAAAAGACACAGGGAGTTAAAAAGCAGACAGATTTCACAGCTGAAACATCTTCCTCCATTCCGATTCGCTTTAACTGTCTCTATCACCTGACTTTCTTTCTTTTTTCATTTGTTCTTCCTTCCTTATTTCACTTCATCTTACCTTTTTTACTTTCTTCCCTTCCATCCTTTTTTCCTTCTTCGTGTTTTCTTTCTTTGATCCTTACCATTATTTTTATTCCTGCATGTTTGCATTTGTTCTTCCTTACTTCCTTTTCCCTCTTTTCCTCCTTTCCTTATTTCTCTTATTTTGTTTTTCCCTGCTTACAAGTAATTTTATTTGACCATTCATCTGAGAGATAATAATCAGTAGATTTGTGACAAATGAAAATAATTGCTTGCATCATTATATAAACTCCATGTACTAATATAAATCATGTGACCTGATTAAAAATTCAATAACAACTATGCATTAAATGGACATTCAGGTGAGCTTGTTGAAAACAATATACACAGCAGCGACAAACAATGTGTTTTCAATAATTTAACATAAGTTTTAGCAAATGTTTTAACTAAGCACCAGTGATATGTTGCATAACCATATCTTTCCCATCTTTAATCAAACATGCTGTCTGGATCTGAACCTTCAGCCTGGCCTTCAAGTGATACTTTCCCTTATTCTGCATAGGAGGTCTGCTAGTCATTTCACAGCAGTCAATCTTAAATGACCCTTCGTACGTTTATGTCATATTCCGCTTGGGAAATGCTAGTGGTGATATTTATTAAAGGAAACATGGCATGAGTTGCACAGCTCCCACATGTTTCCACAGTATCAGAGTTAAATTACTTTTCTTGGGAAAATGGTTGGCCTTGGTGCTGATAAGCTTGTGCGCAGGCAGAATATTGTAATCATAGGATTTTATTACAACAAGACTGTCTCACTTTCTTACAAAACAAGTACAGTACACTTAAAAGATATACTATCTCATGCAACACAGCAACTGGCTATGATTCAAGGCCTTCTTACTCTTGGCAGTGTGCAACTAGGGAATTTAACACACATGGTAACACACAATGGTTTTGAGAACTACCACTTCCATTAGTTTCCCATAATCATAACTTAATGCAACTTTGCTAAAAAACTTCTCATTGAGCTTTATTTTTTATTCTTCTTTTACTTCACAGAAATTAACCAGGAACTGTCTCCAAAAAGATTAAACCCATTGGGAAAGTGCAATGCAGTTTGGGATCATGACTCAACACAAATTTTGTAATAATAAATGAATAATTTTCTACTGATTCTATGAAGCCCCTGAACTTTCGGACCACAGTCTAAATGTAGGTTTGTTGAGAAAGAACATGCTAAGGAGAGCACACACCTATGCAGGCCATCTTGCCTAAGTCGAGTTCGTAACCGTCAAAGCAGTCGCAGGTGTAGCCTTCTCTCACACGAACACAACGGCCATTGTCACATCCATTCAGAATTCCACATTCCTCTGCTTGGAGACCCTCAAAACTGTCGTAGCGCTCTGATTAGACAGGGAAATATGTAAGGCACATAAAAAGGTGGCTGTAATGTTATTATTGAAAAATAACTATGTACTTCTATTTGCTACATTTTTCCATAGAAAACTATTGTTATAGTGAAATGGTATTGGTTTATGCTGCCTCAAATTCTCATGAACTCCTCAGGCGTTTCAGTTCAAATATTGCAGTGTAAATGAATAACAACATTTACTTGTGTCCTAACCTATATCATAACCTATAAAACATTATGCTAAGCTTTAAAAAAAAGAAACAACTGTACATCACGGTAAAAAAAAGGTACATATACCCACCAGTATAGGAATCCAAAGGTTGTGGTTGGTGCTCCCGTGGTCGTGGGATGGGGACCCTAACAGGTGGTTGCTGAACACTGTAGTCATTAGTGTTGAAGAGAGGAACACTTTCAGGAACATAACTATCCCAGTACATCGCAAAATGCTCTGCAGGATCCTCTGGCCCCTCAAGACTATACTCATATCCTGGTTGCTCTCTCAGACTGCCACTTCTCTGAGGCAGGTTGCACATTATTGCATAGTCATCTGAATACAACAGCAGACAGGGCAGAGTTAAATTTATTATATATCTGTAAATTGTATATAAAGACAGGAAATACAAAAAAGAGTAACTAAACAGTGTCTTGTGTGCATCTTGCTTCTCACCAGAATCTTTCCTGGGACAGAAGGCACATTGTCCACTCCAGGCCAACCCGTACAGGCAACAACACTCTGTAAATGTTGTTCTGCGGCCCTGGAGTGGGTCTGAACATATGTTGTCCTCCTCTAGATGACGCCAGCAAATATCCATATGCACATCAGTCACTGGAGGTAAGGCTTTGAGGGTTATGAGGGTTTAACAAAGAGAAAAAAAAACAGGTCTGTTCTTTAATATACACTACCTGATAAACATACTATTAATACTATTAATACTGAAATGAACCAAATATCACAAATACGTTTGTCACACCTTCTGTGATGTTAATGCAGCGCCGCTGTGTACTGTCCAAGACTAGTGGAGGACTACAGAAACAGTTAAAAGACCCAGCTGTGTTCACACATGCTCCATCCTTACAGTCATTTCCAGATTCACACTCGTCATAATCTAGAAGCACATTTGCAAAGAGAGGCACAAAGACAAAATTGTAAATTATAAAGAAATAATGATTCAGAAGCAGTTGGAATTATTAAGGTGCAGCATTTTAATCATCAGTATGACATTGGAACTGTACCACAAATGGATTTAAAGGCTTAGCGACCTTTGACGTCCTTTACACTGCACTTTTTCACTTATACTCCACTGAATCAGATTTTCTATATAATATGTGGATATCTAGAATTGCAAATGGATAGATGTGGTGCGAAATATGAATTTAGGCTAAAAATAATACAAAATGTATCTGCAGAAGAAAAGCCAAAACACTGGCATGACATGCAGTCATCTTGAACATGACCTTATTTTACTGAATATCCATAGAATGACACTATTGTTATATTAGCATTTTCAAATAATATATGTGCTATTTCTTACCCACACACTCAAGACGGATGTTGTCATAGTAGAACCCAGAGTGGCAGTAGCAGGTGTAGGTGGAAAACCGGTTTGAACACCGTCCATTCTTACAAATCTCTGATCCAAACATCTCACACTCATTGGCATCTGAAGCAAGAGAGAGTTTTACACCTTGGCAATATTTTAGTAGGGAGACATAAACTAATACTGTTTCTGAAAACATTGGCGCCTTGACTAAAATATCATTCAGTCCTCTTGTAAACAGTTGTCAGGACACACCATGATTAAAATTATTAGTCAGGTATGCAAGCAGTTATTCCATTAAGCCATGGCTAACTGTACAAGAAGCCTCATAAATGTGATGAGGGATTTGAGTTTGTTTATCTGACTTTAAAAGTTGCTGCAGGAAATAAAATAAAATAGGTGTTGATGTTGTACTTTTCTGTGCCAATGTGAAGTTTTGTGAGAAAGGAAGCTGTAAAATCTCATGATATAAATAAAGTATTTATAGAAGAGAGACTACCTATGTAACGATGCTGTCCTCTAAAACTTTGTGAAGAGGAAAGAGGTATAGGTAATAATCCACTGCCATGAGGACACAACTGGTTATAATCATCTAGAAATAAGAAATGACTTCATTAGTAGAATGCAAATCAAAAAAATGTTTATAAACTGTAAACATGTGTCATTCGCTTTCTGTTATACCTCTTCCTGGAACAGGACAGGGATGGATCTCGCAGTTGTCTCCCCATCCTGCCCCTACTGTGCAGCAGCACTCCTGCTTGGTGGCATTTCGAGACAAGACATTGTCGCAGAAGTTGACACCATTCAAGTTATAGTAACACTCTTTCCTCTCCTCAGCTGAGTGACTGGGTGGAGGGACTTGAGCTGTAGATTTTGGGGGAAAATCAGCTGTTGATGAAAGAGAAAACATTTTTTTAGGCTTCAGAGGTCTTGTTAATGTCACAAAATCACCCGTGGAGGTGGCAGGGATTTGGAGGTTAAACATTTGCTGAACTGCTTGTCTCTCTGTTGAGGTGGGATACCTCATTACGTAAAGTACAGTAGCACATCATTTCAGAGTAACAGCATCAAATGGAGTCTGCCACATGCCTCCAGCTGGAAGTGCATTACATTTGCCTGCCACTGCTGAGCCTGCTCATTTGTCCACAGATTTTGGCTCAGGCATTTCACCCTTAAGCTGTCGGATTAGCCAAATGGAAACACTGGCATGTGAGTCAACACACCATTCATTCTCACATGATTGATTAACACATGTCAAAAGCAAACAGAGGAATGTGGCAAAAAGGTACACAACAGCATAGTTGGGGTTTAGTGGCCAGGCAGAAGGAAAAACATCCCAGCTGAGGGTGCGCCGCATGATAGTGTAAATACACCCAATACATGTACACTATGCCTATCAGTTGAGAGATGTGATGGTATTTACATGATTTAAAAAGTTTATTGTACCATACTGAAATTGCAATAAATTGCATATCAGTAACCTTTTTTCACTTAAGATGATTTTAGGACAGATGAGAACAATGTGTCCTTAGTGTTTGTTGCCAACAGCTACACCTTATCCATGTTTGTCTTGGTGGGGAAATGGGCTTACAGTTACTTGGGTCTTTTGGCTTTACTGGAGGAGTTACTTCATTATTTGTTCGAGGGATCAGGCTAATACGCCCTCATAACCATAACCATAGCCTATATTTATGTCCAACTCGTCACACTAGTTGTTTGGATAATGAGAGACACCCCATTAAATCAGGGAAAACTCCATCTCCTAATGTTGGGATGGAGAATTAAGTCCAGTGAGTCACTGTGAGCGCTGGTCCTGCTCTATTACCCAGGGAGCGGCACTGGCTGGTGGTGGGATCAAATTCCTCATTGTCGTTGGGGCAGATGCACAGGAAGCTGCCATCAACATTCTCACACAGGGCCTCCCCGCACAGAGCCAAGCTCATCTCGCACTCATTCACGTCTGAGAGAGACAGGAGAGAAGTGAGTGAGGTCAGTAAAGGATCAGACACGTACGCACAGACGTGCTAAACAAGGTCAAGGCAAGGTCACACAGAGGCACACATACTAAATAACAATTTTTATAATTTCTGTAAGCGAATTATAAATATATTATAGATATGTATATTTCTTCATGAAATAACATAAGTCATTTTCAGCACTAAAAATTACCTGGAGGAGCTGTGTGTGATAATGTAAATATCAGAGTCAGTCCCCCTCTATAGGCTCAGCAGAAAGAAACAACACCAGAAAGCATGGAAAATATTTACCATACTTTCTGGTGTTGCATGGAAAAAAATTTACCATGCTTTCTGGTGTTGTATGGAAAATATTTACCATGCTTTCTGGTGTTGTATCATGCTTCTCTTCTAACTGATGCCTCTATGTGCTGTGATTTTGCTTGGGTGTAAAAATGAGTGTTGTGATATCCTTTGTATTTGTATGAAAACACACAATCCAATAATGCATTTGTGTGTCGTTTAGGTTTATAATTCAGTTATATAAAATATATATATATTCATGTTCACATAAGCAGCTGGGTTCTGTAGTTTTTAGCAACTGGGACTCGAAGAGGAATCATTTGTGCATTACTAACCTGTTCCAGTTAGTATTTATGGCAGCACAATGATGTGTGGGATGTTCAAGTGCAACAATGTGACTATGTTAGAAAAAATATGCTTTGGCTAAAACAGTCATATTTGATCAGTTCACTTTTTCACTGGGTTTGACGGAAGTAAGAAATTTTCCCCAGACTCATTATTTAGTTTGTTGAGGAGTATTTATTGGAGAGCAGTTACTCACCCACACATCTGCTCGTATCTCCAGGCGGGTTGGTGTAGCCTTGGTCACACTGGCAGCGGAAGGAGCCATCTGTGTTCTCGCAGAAGCCATAGTTCCCACAGATGGTTTCATTGACACACTCATCAATATCTGCAAGGCCAGAGAACAAAAACAGGTGAACACAACATTAATATTTACATTGTCAGTCTGCACAGTACACTCTCAAACTGCCTCTGTAAACGTAGTGTTGCTTTTCCAAAATAAACATGACTACCTCTGAGACCTCACAATAACAACAGAAATCATTGCCATCATAACATGTCAGACATAGTGTACAGATCTGACAATTCATTAAGAAGGTTTTCAAACTCTGGTGTTTGTCAATTAATTCAGAGAGACTTTTTCTGCATCAGCACAGGGTATCAGAAGGTAGAAAGCTGCAAGTGAATGTTTGCTTGTGTTAATGGAGTGAGAAGTGACACTTAGGTCACTAGGATGTTGGCAACACGTAAAAGATGGAGGAGTTTACAGCACACAGCCAGCATTCTGCATTCACCCACGCATATTAAAAACAGTTGGAGAGAGATGGTTCAGATTTGTTATGAAGAGGTTTTTGACAGTTTTCTGGCAGGAACTGCTTTCCATTGTAGTCATATAGTCATAATATGCCTGACATCAGCCGTAGATGAACGTGGTGCTGTACTATGAAGTTCAGTCCAAAAACTTTTTGTAAATTTAACCAAATCTGGCAGGTGACAGCCGATAGTAGTCACTTGTTTGAACTGCAACAAATCATAAAACAAGTTAAATAAAACCACCAGAGGAATGCTGATATATGGCCGTGAACAGTATGTGGAGAGTGCATGACATGGATATTGAGGCCATAAACAGTAAACCATGTAAAGTCATTCCTGATTTCCTGTTGATTTAATGCTACAATTGTTAGCAATTTCGTATATACAAAATTTAGTATTTCTAGTAGTGTATTTCTAGTATTTTAATTGTTTAAGAAACAATCAGAGAGTTTAATGATCATAGTTAAGTCTTGTGGGTGTATTCCCAGTCGTGTCACATGCCATTGGTCGCTATTAATGTACGTATATTAGGCATTAGAGATTGTCCTTGTAAATTAAGTTAGGAACATTATGATGGGCAGGGCAGATATAGTTAAAGTTATAGTATAAGAGGAAATTAGAGGTCAAACCGCTATGTCTGTTTTATAATAAGCATGCCCTTAACAGTGTTGTACTTGTAAAACTCATTTGCTCAGTTACGATAACCCTCAAGTCGAGTACAGAACAATTGATGAATTTATTGTCTATTATTTGTTTAATTTTACCTCTGTACACTCTTACAAGCTGTATGTATTAACAACAGGACCAGAGAATCCTCAACCCTTTGATTTGAATAGAGTCCCTGTCTTCTCCTACGACACAGACAGCTGCTGTCTCAGGATTGCTGGGGGGACTAGTCCTCTGTTAGTGTTCCTGTGCTGGCTTGGCCACTTCTCTAACATGCCTCTGAGGTCAGAGACAGGGACTCCCACAAGCTAATAAAACTGTAGACAAAATTCTCTTTGTCACTGGTAAAAAAATTCACAGGAAATGCTGAAAATGACCAGAATTGCTAGAATAGATATGTGGGTTCAAATGGGCTGCCAGATGACTGAGGGAGAATGGACACTGGAAATTGCCTACACATTAAAATTGCATTTTGCAGCTGAAGATTAACGTGTCAAACTAGCGGTGTAACTTTTTTGGAAATTGTCAAGAATATTCTCAAAGCTCAAAGTGCATTCAATATCATTGTTAGAGGAACATTTGCTCAAGTGTGAAGCATTTAAGTTGAGTTAGGAATATTGGAATGATAAAGGCTGCTGGCTGGGAAGGAACTGAAAACTTTCCACTAATATATGAAATAATCATTATCTACAGGCAGCTTTTTATTCATGTGTAACATGGAACAAAACCTGTTGCAAACCATATGAAGCAATGAGATTTAATCAAAGTACTGGGAGGAATGAGAGCTTTGAAAGCAAAACTATTTTAATGGCTTTGTTTTCCTATGCATCTAGTGTTTGAGTGTCACTCAAACACTATTGAGTGTTACAACAAGGTTTGTTGTATATAATCTAAACTGACTTGCTGTTTAGATATGTCATCTGAGTAGAGCCAGTTTGCAAAATAGCAGCCATAATGGTTTGTGGGAAAAATGAAAAATCCAAAATGAGATAACTCCATCAAGAACTAGCAGGATATGCGACTGCCTTTCTTATTATTTCCATGTATTAATATCTTACATCAAAACACATGCAGTGCTTTAAATTGTCTGAAGAGAAGAAATGAGGCATGGAAGCAGTTGACAAGTTCAGCTGAGATAGGAGAAGCTGAGGTTAAGAAGTGACTCTGGTCCTATATGTGATAACTCTAATGGTTTGACCCAGGAGAACCTATTTCCCAGATCCAGTGATGCAAGTTGACTCAGGGGTCGAAGTGGGATAAGTGTGGGCTTCTGTGCCATGTGTTTATCTAGAGCACGTGGTGGCCGGCACCCTCTGCAGCTCTCGTCTAACTAGAACCATATGCAGAGGTCACATCGCACGCGACTGGTAAAGGATGATTGTCTGTTTTATCTAACATCTACATTCCAATTAAGATTTACATGAGGAAAAAAGTCTCATATCATCTTTGTGCTCCCAAGAAAATCTCATCTTACCTTTGCACAACAGCATGAGCAATAATACACAGACACACATGGTAAAGTCTTTAGATTTCTATATGTTTATAGGCGTGGAAGTAGGGAAGAGTATAACTGCAGACCATTTCCGCCCTTGGGCAAGTCTTATTAAAGACAAGGCAAAGCTAAGGGGAATTTATGAGCATGATGGTGAGTTTAAAACAATGACCTTGGAATAAATACATCCACAAACACATATTCATATGATGTGTCCTGTGCACATCATCATGGCAGAATTGAGTGCAGCCCTCATAGCACAGTTGTGGCTGACGTGCTGTTGCGGGAAAAAACCTGTTTTTCCCTTTTCTATCATGGCCTCTAAATCTAAATGAGTGCTGTGAGCAAAGCCAAAGACAACCACTGCCCCTTCGAAAGTAAAAATAAAACAACGCCCCTTACAGAAACTGCAAATTACAGCGTCTGGCCTCTTCTTAAATATTTGATGATTTTTATAAGCAGACAAAAATGCCCCAGAGTAATTGAGCTCCCTCCCTGCACTTTTATTGGGGTGACGGCAACATCTCCCACAACTTCCCATCGTGAGGTGACACAAGCCACTATTGTTTTTAGTGTTAAGCTTTTGAGAGTAAGATGTTGTAGTTCTCAAACTGAGGCTGTGAGTCAACGCTGAGCTGTACGAGTATGTGATGTGTCTATAGTGAAAAGACTAACAGCTAACGTCACAACATAGCAACAGGAGAAAGGTGGATAGACGTTGTCATAACTGGGCACCCGTAGTTAACCAGGAGTGTTTTGGCACGATATGGGACAATGTGGTCCCACCTCAAGGAGAAGTGTAGTAGAGTGGAGGTTAACATAGTGTGATACATGGTGGTACAAACTAAGAAAAATTATGTACATTTAAATCATATCTCAATGCGCACTACACTTAGTTGAACCTATATGAGCTGCTAAGCAGTATTTTCCTCTGACACTAAAAGAGTGGAGGTGAGCAGCTGTTTTTAATCTGCCCTTATCACCCTACAGGCCCCGACACTCTTCAGCTGGTGCCAGACAGACAACATCATAAAGTGCAGTGAGGAGGCAGCCACACGTAGCCAGGATCAGGGTGATGGAGGGGGCATGGGCCTGATGTCTCATTGACTAGCGCTACAGCAGCATATTCTCCCCCTGGTCGCCATCTGTTGTTAGTCCAGTAAAAACTCATGGTCATGAGAAGAGTAAAGCTGCACTGCACACGAGTGCATCTCTACAACCGTTACAATCTCTGGTTCTCTTTCTCTAACACAAACACACAAGTGAGGATTCGACAACAACCCACAGTTAACCACATGTACACACACAATCACCCAAAGCTTCCATCTGCAGTCCAAGACATCATTCCAATCTAATGTGCTCAGACTGCTTTCCCATCTTTGCCTGTCACTATCTGGTAATATTTTGAATCTTAATATGAGGAAATGATTTGGCCTATTGTTTGTGTCTCTCATAGTCCTCATAAACCCAGCTTGTTCTTTTATGGTGCAACGAAGATAAGCAACACACTACAAAGCAATGCACAGCAAAGAGCTCAAATTATTGTGCAACAACCTTTAATGCCATGCTGGAAGTGTCTGGTCCAGCCAGTAAACACATCCTGAAGACTGTCTGTTATTATTGTCCAGCTGTAGTAAAAATGTAAATGCTCTAAGATAACAAGGTGACTGGGTTTCTCTACTGGGGAGGTAAAGGGGCATGTACTGTAAGCTAGTCTGACAGAACAGTGATGATCAGGTTCCACCCTGTGTCTCTGCCAGAGGCACTCCACTAGCTCCGTTGTCAGGAGGATGAGCCTGTTATTGGCTGCTGGCCTCACACACAGTCCTCAATGACTGTGCACTTTTCTTTCTAAAGTGCCTCAATTTCAGGGGCCACTTCACCTCATCTCCCCCATGGTATCTTATGTGAGAGGACCTTCAATACCTGATAGCTTTTGATTTGTATTGGTCTCTTTGTGTTTGTGTGCCAAACAGATATCATTATCATTGTGCAGAGGTACAGCACTGAACAGTATGTGTGTGGTAGGTTTATTTTAGGTTACACTCTCCACTGTCTGCAACTACAGCCTAAATTGTTAAAGGACTATACCAGGGGACATATTGTATAGGGTAAAGAAGTGGGTCCAGTAATTACTTTCTTTCAGTTTGAAGACCACTCACCACAGTTTATGTTCTCTTCTCCCTCAAGGCCAGGCTGGCAGCCTACGAAACACCGGTAGGAGCCGATGGTGTTTTCGCATCGCCAGGTACCACACACTGAGCTTCCAAACTCCTTGCACTCATTCTGGTCTGTAAAAACAGAGAGAGACAGACATATATTGGTTAGTAACTGACAAACAGAGGAAAAAAACACAACCACATGTGCAATTACATACTAACATATATCTGTGCACCCCTACACACACTCCCTCCACTGAACCTCAGCTTCCAGTGTAATGGCTACACAGCATGAGTCGGCCAGGAGGCCTGCAGAGTAGCTGTCCTCAGTAAACGCAGCAGGCAACAGGAGTGGCCAAGAACAATATTATCACAGCAACCAAAGAACCTGTGAAGGGAGCTAAAGGGAGATGTTCCTGCTTACAATGGGGTCATTCATACCTCCCTCAAGGGAGACGGAGTTCAGTCTCCAGCAACGTAATCCAGGCACCCTTAGTTCTGAGAACATGGAGGAAAACCTCCAAGCCACGCTTGGACACTTTCACTTTCAGAGTTCCTCCTCTAATGGCTATAAGCAATCAATCATAGCCAACTGTTCTATACAGTGTAAGTCTAAATGTAGTGTGACGATCAAACAGCTAAAGCTGACATGTTGGTTTACTTGGAGTGTAGAAACTTCAAGGCAGTGTTTGGTGTCAGTAATCACTATGACGTACACAACAGCACATCACAAGTGAGATTTATTCTGTCTTACCTTCACAGTCAACTGTGTCAGAGTTAAACTTGAAACCAGCCTCACACAAGCACAGGAAAGAGCCATCCGTGTTCAGACACTGGCCTCGGACGCACACATTGTCTTTACTGCATTCATCCACGTCTACAGCAGAGAGAGGTTGAAAGGAAAGACAGACAAAGTAAGAATAATAATTACAGAAAGGGTGAGCCAAGGTTTGTTGTATATAACAAATAATGGTAACTCCCTACATCCTTCATTATGCTCACAGGGAAACACCACTCTTTGAGTATCATAAAAAGAATGTGCAATCAAGCGCTTGTCTGAACACAAGATGCATTGGCCATTTGGAGGACTTAATGGTATACTGGCAAACAGGAAACAGACAAGAAAAAAAAAACATCTTCCTCAGCTCTTGAGGCAGAGAACCTTTCCTTCCAACTCATAAAAATTATTATGAATGGTACATGCTTGATTAGCAGTAGATGGTAGATAATTGCAGTATTACAACATTACTTGAAAGGTATTTGGAAATGGGCTAAAATAGTAAAATGGTAGGAAAGTGAGGGGAATTAATCTAGGCCGTCTTCCTTTTTGATCAGATGAATCTCTCATAGATGACAAAGTAAAATCATTGTTTATAATATTCCAGACTACAAGTAAACACATAAATATGTATAATCAGATAGCTTTAGAGTTAAAGCACAGCAAAGCTTTAGTACAGTCTGTTGATTTGAATAAAAATATGTGTTTCAGTCTGCCTTCAATTCTTTATTGCGCTCTGTTTCTTTTCTGTTACGTGTTCTGTTTTTGCTGAAACACTGGTCGGGTCAAGGCGGGTATCATTTTCAGTAAACCCACCTTTCATTCAAATAAACTCATATACACCAATCCTCCATTCACCCCCCCCTGCAGGCACATGTCAGAGAGGTCTGGCTTTTATTATGTCAGCACTGTACACACAATGGCAGACTGGAAGAAAATATATGACAACTGTTGATTTATAGGATAATTATAGTCCAGTGTTTACTGAGGCGGGCAGCCAAAGTACCTGATGCAGACTGGGCAGTCTGCTTGGAGTCTGTGGATGACTAACATACTCCAAGGCCAAAAGTGAAAGAATTTGCCTGTGCAAGGACTGACCCTGGTCTTCTACTGTCAACTTCACCCACTGCAGGATCATTTGGAGAGATCCAAATGTACCTGCTTCATATCACGACAAGAGTTTACATTGCTTCACCTCTCAACTGCATATAACACTGATCAAATTCTAACATCCCAGCCAAAGTTATTTAATGTATTTTGACAGCAACTTCACTGGTTTGCTAAAAAGAAAACTTGTTCTTAGCTGATGACCAGGCTACATTTTTCCTCATCACTATGAACAGTGGGTTACTGGGTGCAGCTGGAATAACATCAAACCAATGTCTGAGCTGAGAGCGAGTGAACTGAGACAGTTCATGAGGTCATGGCTCATAACACAGAAAGGCTGGCATGAGCACACAAGCCAGGGGTCCTAGGCCTGGACTCAGCACCTAGGACTGCCTGTTTGCACTTAATGAGGAACCTAGTGCAAGGTTAATGTAAAATGACCTGTAAAAAGCATTAGCACCTATTACATTATTAATAACTTTCTCCATTTTTGACTTTGCCTCACCCAATTACACAAATTGCATAAATCATATGAAATTTTTTTCCCATTTGTATTACTGTACCTTGGCAGCCAGTCCTTCCATTGATGGTGGTATATCCATCAGGACAGATGCATGAGTAGGAGCCCTCAATGTTCAGACAGTCTCCTTCTCCACAGATTCCCACAACGGTTACACACTCATTGACATCTGTCACACACATTCGCAATGTACAAATATTCACACACTTGAGGTAAGACACGAGAAATGTCTGAACACTGATGGTAAATTTTATGGGTCAAATAATCAACAGTGAGTGTATGTGTGTGTATACCTCTACAGGACGTCCCATCCACCAGCTCCATACCAATGGAGCAGGCACAACTATAGGAACCAATGGTGTTGGTACATATGCCTCCCAAACAAACTCTGGTGTCCTCACATTCATTCACATCTGTACTGACACATACAACGACATCATCAGTATGACACATTCACACCAGCTGTAAATCACTGTCTGACTTCAAATTTGCCGAAGTTCTGTCATTTGCATTAAGGGCTTCCAGACCACAGTGAACATGTTAAAAAAAGTCATGCATCATAAGCAAATAATGACTTCTACTGTAGTAGGTCATACTGTGAAAATGACTGCATGGAGATCGTAAATTCTAGTGACCACAGTGAACCACCCATTGTACCGTACCTTCACATGAGAGCCCACTGGGTGCCATGGTGAAGCCTGGATCACAGGCCATGCAGGAAAAGGAGCCCTCTGTGTTGGTGCAAACACCCATGGGGCAAACACCTGGGGTCTGGCACTCATCAATGTCTTTAGAAACATAAGATAATGTTAGCTACAGGTTATCATCCTAAGCAAAGGGCCCTCTAAAGAGTCCTTTTATTGACTCTGTCTTATCTGCAGAAAATGTATTAATAACTTAGTATGCATCAGTATAACACGCAGTAAGTAAAGTCCTCTTTATGAGATTGCACTGACAGTGCTTTATTAAAAAGAGTGGAAAGATAAGTATGCAAGACAGTCTTGGAATCTAAAACAGCAAACTATTACAGGTGGCGCATAATGACTGTATCTACAAACATTCACTGGCACATAGTTATGTGATCACCTTGAGTTCTTCGACCCGGTAAAGATCGTATTACTAGCACAGAAAATAGTATGGACCATTGTTAAGCGACTGAGACAGCTCAGTTTTGCCTTTAGGTGAACAGGGCAAGTTCAACAGGGCAAGCTTGATGCAGTACACGGTGGGCAGGGGAATCATTTACTTCATTTTAAATTAAGCTTTTAACATTTTCCATGGCATCAGAGACATCCATTAAAATCCTATCAAACGCCGCCTTGGACATGGGCATGTTTTGTAAAACATTTTTCCAGCACAAAGAAACATATCAGTGAGGGATCATCCTCTTGGGCTAGAACTGCATTTTCATTCAAAAACACACCAGAGTATATATATGACTAACTGAGGAAATGTTTCAATCCATTTAAATGATCATTCTTTTTCTGCTTCCTATGAAGTCATGACAGATCTAACCTCCCTGGATTCATCCAAGCAGCTGTTTCACCGCATTGATCTCATAAATCATGTCATGACAAATTACTGAGTACTGTAAAGATTTTCTGTAATCATACTCTGGGACAAATGCAGTTCTCTTTTATTGTGGTCTATTGTAACTTTGCATTACCATAGTGAGAGTTTAAACTCTCCTATGCAGGTTGGTAAATATATAGGTAGTTTCACCTTCACAACCGTAGCCATCCTCAGACAGTTGCAGGCCGGCTCCGCAGCTCCTGCAGGTGTAAGATCCTATGGTGTTCAAGCACAGCTGGGCCGGGCACACGTTAGCTTCCAAACACTCATCCACATCTGGACACGCATACATGGACACATAGCAGAGATTAGCATCTCTGGCTTCAAATAAATAAAGCCTGCCAGTTGTAATCAGTCACAACAGTAATCACTGGAACAAGAAATTACAATGTTGACACCTCTGTCTTTTTAACTGAGCTCTCTGCAGGACATTTGCCTGACATCATCTCGTTCTATTTGTGGACTGATGCCTCATTGTGTTGAGCATAGATGATGAGCGATGCCAGAGGCCGAGGGGTCTGGGATCCAGTTATGATGTGATGTCTAGGAGGAGTGTTTTTAGAGTTTGACTTCAAATGAAAGGGCCTTTCATCCACGCTGTTACACCTGATGTTGTTTACATACAACACAAAATATCCGGGAGGTGGCACATTCATCCTTAAGCACATCTTTGTTGGGTAATAAGCTATGGTCTGCTGTTTGACTAGAAGAGGAAGCTACACACACCTGTGTTCAAGAACACATACGTAACAAAGCACATTCCTTCACAAACATCTAAAACCCTCACCGTCACAATGTTGTCCATCCTCAGAGACTCTGAATCCTGGTTGACAGACGATACATGTAAAGGAACCCTCTGTGTTTGTACATGTTCCCAAGGGGCATGTAGTGGGCAGTGCACACTCATCAATATCTGATGTGAAACAACATAGACAATTAAACATTCACTGCTGGACTCGAAGTCTATACAGTTGAAAAAAAACTGAAAAGCAAGAACCATTTTCATCAGTGTTCTGTGATCCTGAATTTAAGATGCAGAGGTCAATTTAAGCATGTTGTGTTGAATAAACCAACCTTCACACAGCTCTCCATTATACGATACTCTATATCCTGTAGGGCAATTCTCACAGACGTAAGAGCCTTCTGAGTTTAGACAGATCCCATTGGCACAGGTAGACAGAGACTGGCACTCATCAATATCTGAGTGAAACACACACCATGGCAGACATTTTTGGATAACACTATAAGACTGGATGGTATGTGAAGGGAATTCAATTGCACAGCAAATGGTTCAAATGGTGAACGAACCACAGATGCATCGCAACAGTAGTCATTATTTTTACCTTCACACCTCTGTCGGTCTTCAGAGACTCTGTAACCAGCCTTACACTTAGTGCAGGTGTAGGATCCCTCCGTGTTAGCACAAACCCCACCTAGACACAAGTCACCCTGGGCACACTCATTCACATCTGGACAAAAAAAGACCAAGCACAGTGAAGTCATTGCTATCTACTAGTGTTTGTTAAAAACCACAGTCAATCCCAGTCATAAGTGAAAAATCTCATACCTTCACATCTCAGTCCATCAGCGGATGGCGCAAACCCCGGCCCGCAGTTCTGGCAAGTGTAGGAACCTGCTGTGTTGATGCAAATTCCCGCAGGGCACACATTACCAGTTACGCACTCATTGACATCTGACAAAAAGAAATAATTTGCAAACATTAAGCTGCTGTTGAGAGAGCTCCGTGAGTACAAAAGTATGCAGTGATGAGTTACACCCAACAGCTCTAGATAATCCTTTGCAGACCTTCACAAGCTTTGCTGTCTGAGGTGACTTGGTAACCATGGTTACAAGTGCATTTGTGGGTGCCGTCCAGATTGACACAGTGACCATTGAGGCAAACTCCCTGGAGAACACACTCATCCACATCTGGAGGGAAGAAACAGAGGGAAAAATAGGGGTCTCCAAAAATAAAGACAACTGCTAACTCTGTGTACTGTGGCCTTTTTATAAGCCTTCAGTGGTGCCAGCAAGGCTTCTGTGTGGAAAACTATCTACAGAGCAGTTACTTTAATTCAGGATGTCATCAAGGTCTGACTGATCTTCTGACGGACGGTTACCTTGGCAAATGTTGTTTGGTGACAGTTTGTAGCCTTGGAAACAGTTGCACCTATAGGAGCCCTCAGTGTTGACACACCTACCATGACCACACAGCGTTTGGTTCAGGCACTCATTTTCATCTGTGGACAGAAGGTGAAGATGATTAAGCATGATGAAGATTAAAACAGAACACATGTATAGGAAATGATTTTAGGTTTTATTGGGCTACAGTAACAATAAGTTTAAAGTGTCAGTTTACAGCACAAAAAACAACAAAATACATGTTCTCATTTCCCTAGGTTTTGTTTTCTATGGTAATTAAAGTTTACTAGCCACACTGGCGTATTAAATAGCAACATATCTTGTGTTTTCTGTAATTTGGGTGAATCAACCCTGATGATTCCTGTGAGAACTTGGGTTTTGCAGGAGGAAACACTAAGATATAAATGATTTAAATAAAGTCCTGTGGATGAAACGAGGGTTGTATAAGCGGCTAAAGAGGAAACAATCATAACATAATTAGAGTAGAAAATGACTGCAAATCGCAGTCATTAAATTACATCAGTGTACAGACCCAAATCTCATTCATGAAGGACTTTTACTATTTGCAGCAATAGCTGTCTTTTCCACTTCATGAGTCAGAATTCTTGACACAGCAATTATATTAGTGGAAAACCTCATGCAGAAATAATGTTTTATAGTGAAATTTACCAAGTGTTAACAATGGCAAGTTTTTCTGGTTTCATGAAGATGTGGAAAGAGAAAGCGAGAAATTTCTGGTTATGTGAGGGTACGACACAGAAGGAGGAATAAAAAGAGGAAGTGGAGTATTTGTACGTAAAGGTGCTGGACATAGGACATTACTAAGAGGTGACAGGGATCCTAAAACAGTGAGCTCACAGTGAAATCACACACTGGATTTTGTTTGCCTATCTCTGGGCACTGCCAGACGTCTGTCAGTGTGGTCCAGTGCTTAGTTTCTGAAATCATCCGGGATCTTCCAGGCCTTCATCATAAGTTCTGACAAGGAAATGGTGCTGTTTTCTCTATCACACCAGCAATTAGGCTTATCCACGATTCAGCCAATTGCACCTAAAGTACTAAGCCACTGTCAATTGACCGAAGCAAATACTGGAAACCCAGTGCTGGTGTTGCCTGTTTCATGTGACTCCCACAGAGCCAGACGTACAGCATATAGCAGGACTGTTAGTGCTGCATGGGTGGATATAAAAATATTTACCTCTAGTGTTATCCCTCATTTACAAGGTTCCTCTAAGTTACTATTTATACATCAGATATTTACACAGAATGAACAACACAAAAGTAGATTGACAAACACTAAGTAGTTGAAGTAGTATTTTCTCTGGAGGCAAAGACATCAAATGATACTTTAAACAAGGGCAACAGTTGTTTGACTCACAGAGTAATCAATTATACAAGTTCATTTCTGTTTTGTCCATCCTAATTCAGTCTTTTACTTTTTACATTTCTGGAATCCTCACTGCAGAAACTTGGATTTCCTGGTAGGTAACACCAGTCACACTATAATGTAACAGACAGGTTGGGAGTTTCCAACATGTTATCTTAAATACAGTTTGGTGTCATTTGTGTATTCGAATCTGAAACTTTTAATAATAATTTATGAATTTTACAGTGGACCTTGACAACACTATGCGTGAGTAAGAGAACTGAGGACCTGCTCACAGTGGAAACTTGACCCTTTTACCTTTTCATGACTGGTTGGTTCTCTCACCGAGCTCAGCAGAGGTAATAAAGCCTTGCTGGTCTCTGCTGGACCAAACAGTACAACGGCCAGAGCTCTCCAACAATAATATGATGTTTGTTCATAGCTGTGGCCAAGATAAAATATTTGGACTCTCCCAAATTGAAGCATTATAAACAATCTTTTTACAGGGGCTAATGATATCGGAAAATTAGCCATAACATGGTAAATATGTTTGAATAATACTGGGGATATGTAGAGGCAGATGGGTGGAGGAGCTGATATATCATACTGGATTAAAAGAAAGGGTGGAGGGTTGTGCTCGGCCCACGCAACATTATCCCATCGCTGTGGTTTTGGGCTGTCATATGTTCCCACTAGAGGTCCACACAGGATATAAAATATCCAATTTATAATGTGTGAAGCATCAAACAACAATTTATTCGTTATATATATTTGTGCACATCAGCATCTGGAGTGTCCCTGACCTGCAGTTCAGTAAAACCAATTCAGCTTGTGCTATTAGGTGAACTGTAATACATCACAGGTTGTCAACAGATCTCTGACAGCACGGCTTCTTGCCATGTCACTATGGCTATTTTTGGTGATGCTGACCAGGAGCAGCAACTTTGTCTACGTAAGTGTACAGAAGCTTTTATAGAGTAAGAGGGAAACACATCTTATTTCCATGCAGTGGTCATAAACACCTTCAGACGTTTGCGTAGAGGTGGGTGTGCTGCTGTGATGAAAGGGTTGCCTTACCCACACATCTGCCACTGACAGGCCTTAACCCTGGGCCACATGCCTGGCAATGGAAAGAGCCCAAAGTGTTGACACAGACACCGTTAGGACAGGACATGGGATCTCTGCACTCATCTACATCTACATTAGAGAAAAGGTGGGGCATGAAAATAATCATTTGAGTTAATTGTTAATAAAACAACATGCACATGCTTAGAGAAAAGAGTGTGTAACATCACAAATGCTATTATACACAAACACATAATCCCTTACAAACTGAGCATACTTTTCTTCCTGGCTTCAACTAGAGGAAAATACATGTGTTTTGTTAGAGGCTACAAATTAATTCATGGCAGCAAACAAATACTGTAGGTCTGGCAAGGATTGTTCTTTCATGTGAACTTGACTACAGTGTGTGTGTGTGTGTTTAGGAGCTTGTTGTGTATATGCATGTCACCTTCACACAGGCCTCTTCTAGACTTGGCGTAGCCACTGTTACATTCACAAGTGTAAGATCCTTCTGTGTTGACGCATTTGCCATTCTGGCACTTGTTGGGCATGCTGCACTCATTAATGTCTGCCAGTTCAAATGAAAACCAAGGAGGAGGGAAAAGAAAGTGACTATTGTGTTCCACAGTATTAATTAGGGCAGGATGCTTTTTAAATGAACAGTGCTGACAGAGAAGAACTTGCTCTAACAGAGAGTTAGAAAGTTAACATCATCCTGTAGTGGCTATTATCCACTGGAAACATTATATCTCCTGCTCTCACTTGGACTGTGTCTCACCTTGACAGAACTTCCTGTTCTGGGTGATCACCTGGCTGTAGCCACTGTGACACTGACAAGTGTAGGAGCCATAGGAGTTTATGCAGAGGCCCTTCCCTCCACAAGGGTTCTGAACACATTCATTGACATCTGTGATTGGGGAAGGAGAGAGAAAACGTAAGAAAAAGTAGTTGAATTCAACGTTAACTGCTACATTAATTGTGTACACTTTCCAAGTCCTGACTTTGAAGGTCCTCTACTACAGACGCACAATGATGGGCCTGAGCCCAGCGAAGTGCAGCAGAAGCTGCAGCCAAAGCTATCACCGGGAGTAGAGCACTGTGGCATCTCTTTGGCGTCAGGCATCACAGAACAGGTCAACATAAGCAACATAAATGGATCCCTTTCATTTTGGCTTGCTTCATCCAGACTTCTGCGCCTTGTAATGTTTGTTGTTGCACTGAGGTGATGATAGACAGAGCCGCCTGGGCCTCTAATATCAGCGTGTGTGTATTCATGTGACGCTCTTTCCCTTGAAGTATCCCATTGTTACCACGTATTCTGTCTGTCTGTCTCTCTCTCTCTCTCTCTCTCTCTCTCTCTCTCTCACTCGCATTGTTGCTTACCAATGCAGTTGGTCTGCAGTGGACTGAGCTTGAATCCTGAGTCACATTGGCAGGTGTAGCCAGTCTGTACAGGAACACATTTCCCAGGGCCACATATTGTGGGAGTGCTGGCACACTTGTTTGTAACTGAAAAGCCAATAAGATGGACATAGTTATTACTGAAATCAGACAAGAATATTTTTAACAGACACTGTTAAAAAAAGTGCATTCCTCTAACACATGTTAGAGGCTTGCTGTTTTACAGGTGGAGTCATGGATGAAAGCACAGGTTTTACAGTACTGTAGTGTTCTAGCAGGTGGTATGGACTGCTTACAAAGAAGTCACTGAGATACAGGTCATGCACAGTAAAGCTTGACATCAGTGTTGTTCTTGTCTTTTTCTGTCCAAATGGATTACAGTAAAAGAGAACAGGAAAAAAGTGACTACAATTATATCTTTTACTATAGGATTAGGGTAAATTTTCCTCACTTCCTTAATATCCCTATGGCTCTTGCTTTTCACTCACTCTATTACCCAAACACACTTTCACCCCGTGTTCCTCTTTTCCCCATTTATCATAAATCTGGCCACTGTCCACTCAGAGTAGCATCCCCTTCCAAAAGGCACACTCTTTCTTGGTTTCTCTAACTCTCACTCTCTGTGCAGCAAAGCATCTACAAGCCAACTTGGCTTTGAGAAAAGGGGTCAAATAAA
Organism: Helostoma temminkii; assembly: GCA_900302695.1. Lineage (NCBI taxonomy): Eukaryota > Metazoa > Chordata > Actinopteri > Anabantiformes > Helostomatidae > Helostoma > Helostoma temminkii. The sequence goes on along the minus strand of OMLM01007233.1, from coordinate 102,471 downwards.
AGCGTAAGACATGCTCTCCCCAGCTTAACTTTGGGTAAGCTTGTAAAAATGCCTCATGAGATCTGCTGCTGTCTGCCAGCAGTTGACAGAGAGCATAAAATATGAAAGTTCATCTTCATGCTGCTGTTGTGTGTGGTTGTCCTACAGCTTCATAGACACATTGTGTTTAAATATATGCATCAATTGTTTCAAGGCAGCCAGTTTAATACATGTAGATTATATGTAATATGTACAAATATGTAAAACATATATGTTTTACCTGCTTTTGAATGTGTCTGGGTTGTGTCCTTTGAATCTGGTCTTAGGTTGATGATGGAGATGTCTGGAGAAGTCTCTGTGAGCAGGGATTGGGTGAGAGTGAACACAAACAACTGCTAATGCTGTCCCGTCGAATAAATTATCATTCTCCACACACACAGATACAGTGCCTGCTTTCCCACCAGCTACTGCCTTAGCAATCACTCACTGGGCAGCTGTATAAAAATTATGTACTTTTTTCCACAGGCTAAAAACGCTACAATAACCAAAATAAATCAAACTGATTCATTCAATGTAGTCGAACTTCAGTCTTCAGTGTGTTTTCACTGGCTTGAGGGCAAAGCAGGCTGAGACTGCCACTGCTGTGCAAGGCTGAGCAAAACATAAGTGTGTGTCTGTTGAGTCTGTGTTTTACTGAAACCACTATTTGAGGGTGAACAAGCAGCATTATATCATCTATGTGCATAAAACCATAAAAAAATACCTGGATATGTCAGTGGTGAGTCAGTCACAACAGCTGGCTAGAAAACAAGCAAAAAAAACAAAATTTTCATCACCATATTCATATGATTTTTATCATATTTAGTGCTAATTTGGTGTGTGGTATCAGCAAAATGTGGTCTGAATAAGTTATATAATCATAACAAAGCCTCCAACTGAGATAGTTAGAGCATATCACTCTAAGATAAACATTTCAAAGCATGTGCCAAAAGGCTGGCAGGGAGGGAGAACTTACCGGGCTTGGAATTTCCTCATCTTCCATGAGACAGAAAGAAAAAGAAATGTTTAACAGTAGCAATAGTTGTCATTCATGTTCATATTATCAATATTATCATTATTGGCAACAAGCAAAACACACACAAAATGTTAAAAGAGGATAATTCATGTTTAGCTGAATATTCATCCTTCCATCAATGTGCTGAAAGCAGAAAAACAGCACAAATAAAAGACTAGAAATTCCAATGCATTCTAACAACATGGTCTCTTCAGGCAACTTTGGAGGTCTCATTTCTAACAAAACAAGCTTATGGCACATTTATCCTCTAAGCCAGACTTAGAGGGTTGTTTCAGAAAAGTTGTGCTCAATTAAAGACTAATGGTGAGGAAAAATCTGAAGAAAGACAAAGAAACAGATATCTCTGATAATAAAGACAAAAATTCCTAAATATTTACATAATTCTCTCCTGAAATACATCAAAATGTCATGGCTGTGCCAATAAAGTAACTCACAAGCATTAACTCAGGAAGATGCATTTACTGAAAATCCTGAGGATTTAGATGTATGGCCAATGCGGATTACTTGTGTGCATTGCTGCGATTCTCACAAGGGGTTTAACTTTGATGGATGGTGAACATGAATACTCCAAAGAATATGCTCAATATTGGATCAAACATTTATTTATGGAGCTTAAAACATCCTGTTGATGTTTGGATTCCTACAAAAGATAATCCATTTATATCCTGGAGAAAAAAGTCCTATTGTGTAACCACTCGGCTGCTCTGTATTGTTTATGCCATGAGTTTTGTTAAAAATATTCAAGTGAATACCGTGTTTAGATAAATCTGAGGCTTAAGTGCATAATAAGTGTACAACATTCAGCAGCAACAACTGTTTTATATTTTTACTGTTCAACATTTACTGACATGAAAGTCAACTTGGCATAGATTTAATGTACAAAACTTTTTCATCTCACCTTCTGGCTGAGGTGCTTGGTGAATCTCAGGGTACTCAGGGTATTGAGGGACTTGTGGTATCTGTGGGTAGAGGGGCAATTCTGGCCCACTGGGCAGCAGCAGTGAAGGCTGGGAGGATGGAGGCTGAGGATACGTGGGACTCTGTTCCTCCCATAATATTCCTGTGTTCTGCAGATCCTCTTCCTCCAGCTGTCTGAGAGAAAGCTGCACATCAGAGCGCAAGTAGGTATATCCATGACCGGCTGGGCAGATTTCCTTAAAATGGTCTGCAGGGTAAGAAACACATGCGCAATTAATGAGCCATAGAAAATATTGCCTCTGTACAATGATCTTGGGCTGCTCAAGTTAACACGAAACACTGCCAGTGTGTGTAATGGTGGCTTACATATCTGTCTGACAGTCACAACAATACTTTAAGCCATCTATGTAATACTGTTAGGTTGAGCATGCTGGGCTTTACTGTTTGCTTTGGATGTGGGTCGGATTTCATCTGTTGCTGCAGAGCTAGCTAGATGACAGGTCAGTGACAGCTGTCGCAGATAACAAGGGGATTTGAAACGATTTAGGGATATGTACAAACTAAGAGACACAGCCATGCCAAAGGGGGAAGTAGAGCACCATGTAATACTGACTGACCTTCGAACCCTTTGGTGTAGAGGTGTCTGAATGAAAGGGTAATAGAGGATTGGCTGGTTAGATAAAAAGAAAGGAAATGCACCTCTTTGTGCCCAAGACCAACAAAACTCAGCAAACTGGCAAATCCATTACAGCTGAGAAGCACTGCGTCCCCTACCTGACCTGAAACCAGCAACTCCACGCCAAAAGAGTCTGGATTAGAGATACGAGCAATGACAGATATGTGGTCCCTGTAAATGCTTGTGTAAATGCAGGAAACATGGATATGATAGGCTACTGAATGATGAATTTAATGTGGGGGAAATGGGACTATAGATGATCAGGAGCTACATCAGAGAAGTAAATATGAAATGAAAGTCAGCAGGCTCCTGTTACCGAGTCACAAATAATAGGCCTGGCTGATTTGTGCAGAACATGGCTCTAACAGCTTGTCAGGCCATACAAAGGCCAGTGTTCAAAATAATCAGACACTGTGTGGCTGTGTACTGTGTCAGTCCTGGCTCAGCATCATGGAGGTCTGTTTCTCTGATATCTGATATATAGCAATCCGAATGAATCATTGGCCAGAACAGACACTACATAAAACCAGCCTGTTTCTCTCAGAGACTTTGAAGATTAGATCGGTATGAAAAAAAAAAAAAATGACAACTACTTTCCATGTTTCACTTGGCAAAGCTATTTATTTCTGCTGTGAAGCTTTGTCGGTCTATTAGTGGGGTTTCTCTCTGAGGGCTGGAGTGATAACACAAGACTGACTCCCACTATGTGTAGTCTCCAAAATATGAAAACTGTTACGTTTTTGATCCTTTTCCACTCTATAAACAAATTGGGTTATTTTGAACTGCTTAACATGTCTGGCAGAAAGCAGAATGGTGACGGAGTGGTAAATATTCTTTGCCTGTGCTTTCACTACAATTGCTATCTATTGCATAAGATTACATGTGACATTTTCTGCAAATGCGGTTAACCTCGCAAATAGTTTTTCAGTAAGTACAGCAAAAACAGGATACAGAAGGTTATATTTACAGATGGAAAACAAGTGAAGCAAAGTCAAACACATGCACAAGCAGCAGGAAGTAATTTTTGGTGACTCTACCTGATTCTGGCAAAGGACAGCGATCACACCCAGCACCCCAGGCCTTGCCCACTCGACTGCAGCAACAGATCTGCTTGGTGATGTGATGAGGAAGTGGCAGAGAGCATGTGACTGCTGACACTGATCGGTAGCACAGTGCCTTCAGGTCAGACACTGCCTTGTCGGCTAAGAAGAAAGTCAATACATTCATCAAATAAATCAATGCAAACCATAACAAATATAGCAAAATTATGGTTTAGGGAAAATAAGCTACACTTACAGACACAGTGACTCCTGGCAGCATCTAACATGTATCCTCGTTTACATGTGCACCTGTAGCTTCCTTTGGTGTTTAGACATTCAGCATTTTTACAGATCCCAGGCAACAGGCATTCATTTATGTCTGTCAGATATACAGTGTATCAGTCATGCATGATTATGAAAATATCATGAAGCCATGTTTTCTTCCTTAAAAAAAAATAAAATACTGAACTCCCACTGAACCTCACAGTTACACATGGTAGAAGGGTCAATATCAGATTTAGTGTACTGCATGCCATATGAAATATGAAGAGTTTTCCTCCTTGCATACCAGCAGAGTTGATGTAAGATTTTAGAAATCATTTACACCTTGAAAGGTGACATATTATATTGCTATACATCATGTGCTCAAAACCACCAGCTGCTGGCAGACGATGAAATATGGAAAGTTAGAGGTCACGTATTTGTACGAAAGCAAGAAAGAGTGATGACATAGGAGAAACATGCACAGTACAGTAGTGCCTAATACACTATAGAATACTGTATAATTTTGGTTGCAACATATTATAGTTGTATAACATTAACTTTCAAAGCCTGAAAGTCAAGCAGACATGGGAGAAAAATGCAGAATGTTTTCGATTGTGACGTTTCTCACCAGGGTCTTTAGTTTAAGTCAATGAGGGAAAGTTAAAAAGATTTTTCCCTCTGTCTGACCTGAACTGTGAACTGGAGGGATATGTCGACCAGTGGAATCTGCTTATTGCTCCAGCAGCTCCAGAGTCACTAAGCCAAATGCAGACAAGCTAGCCAGTTAACATGCCAGTCAGCAGCATAGGGGGACATATTTAAGGCGCTTAGTCATGCAGTCACACTGAGACCAGGCAAAGTTTGTTGTTCTACAATGTTAAACAAAGAGCACATCATTAGGTCTTTTCCCATTGCTTTGATGACTGGAACCTGACAGCCTGCCACCACAGATTTTCCCAATTCTGTTTAATTTGCTCTTGTTTTGTTATTTTGCTTCCTGCTGGAAAAAGTGAGCTTATAAGGGACTAGGCTGATAAATTACATGCACTGAAGTAAATACCGGGAATGCCTCGGTTTTCCTTTTATTTTGCAGTTGTTTATTATTTTCTGTTGCCATTTGTTTTTCCAGTTCACTTTATACTTTCACTCTTAGGAGTGACTTGCTCTGAAGCTAAGTTGCTCTTAACACTGACGAAAGGCATCAGCATCTATGTCACGACAAAGTAAACAATCCTGTGCCTCTGTTAACAAAAGCAACCTGTTTGGATGAGGAAGGATGAAACACATTGCGAAGATGATGAAGTAGACCACAGATGTCGTGCCTGCCCCTGCTTATATTTACACTCTGAAGAGCTAGAAAAAATAATGTGTGGTTTAGTTTAAACAACTTGCTATCTGGTCAGAGTTCAGGTCAGCATTGGGCTGAGCCTTCATCACATGTGGTCTCTAGTCCATGGTTCAGTTGAATCCCAGATTAGTGCTATTGTTACAGTGTACTGGTGCTCTGACTGGGATTGAACTTGACTCCCATGACACCCTGCCATGACCAGTGCTAATCTCAATTCTAATTTTTGCACGATTACTCTCATTGACAAATTGTTCGTGTGGCAGTTGGTCTGTGGTCTATCAACAGGTTTTATCTTAGTTTTTGTTTAAACATACATAGATTTTGCATTAACTTCTGGTAAAAAAAAATATTCACAAAATTCAAGGCCTGTATTAGCATTTATGGACACTAGAGAGTAAATTGTAAAAAAAAATAAATAAATAAATACATAAATTCATCATTTAGAGACTGTGATTTTTTAACACACACAAAGCACTCATTAGTGTTAAAAGTAGGATTTCATTCATAAGAAATACTGAAGATAGATGTTAAGTGTCAGTGTTTTAAATAGGTTTCTAGTTTTTATTAAGTTGACCCAAAATGTCAAAAGAATTATTTGAGAGTTCCATTTTCTCTGAAGTGGTGTTTGACCTTCTCCCAGCACCAGTTTACCACCCACAACAGAAACTGCATCTGTGTGGCCCTTTCATCTAAAAAGAGCAGTAACAAGTGGCCAATTGAGTTCACTGAGCTTCTGAGAATCAACTTCTGATAGGAAGTTGTGTTTATAGTCGGAAAAGAGCATGTTGTTCTGACAGGGCACCTTATCACAGTGAAGTTGTAACTAACCACAAGGGTCACTACAAAGTAAGATCAGTAAATATGGTCCATTATGGAATAAAAGAGAGGCCAGTTCTGTTCTGTTCCAATTAAAATAAAGGGAATGCAGCTCAGCAAAGAAGCCCCAGTTTGGCAAGCTGAACACCTTCCTGATAATAAAAACAACATCCCAGAAAATGCATTTTTTTCCCTCCATGGCAAATGCAGCAAGACCTGATATTAGAAATAATTTTTGGGAATGGAGCAGCAGCTGAATGGGACACAGACTTTAAAGAGGAACATCTTGAAACAATCAGAACCAAAAAAATGAATAACAGAAAAACACATTTCAGCATGTGTTGGCTGGTTGACACATTACTGGAAAATCAGTGTGTGTCCTTGTCCATACGTCTTTGTTTAATTAAATATGTTTACCAGCTCAGTCATTACCTGAAAACATCAATAATCCAAAAGTACAGATAAGAAAACATGTTGAACTTGCTGAACCAGTGGATGATGCTTGTTACAGATGGAGTCAAATATGTCTATTGGACTGTTATATTGGTAAATTTCATAGGCTTTAGTAAATGTTTCCCTTGGGATTATGACACCATTAATCAAGTGATTGAAAGAACTCAAGTAGAATTTCAGAAAAGCTGTGTTTAGTTTTCAGCACCATTTCACAGATCAATCAGTGCATTTTTTCCTATGTCCTTGAGCCAAGTTTTTCTGTTCGTGTTGTTTAATTCAGATGCTGTATACTAACACTATAACCATAACACTGGTGGTTACTGCTTCTCAAACCACCAGTCAGCTGAAAAATAACCACGTCTGGGATACTGCAACTGTATGTCCGGGAACTATCTTGTTTGTTTTCACATACAGATGGATGGGTGAGCTGGCTGTCATACAGATTTTCTTGTAGGTATGCTGGGCAAATACAGATCAAAATACAAAGGAATATCCATCAAAAATACTCTGATGGCCATTTTTACCATATTGACAGGCTACTGTACAATACTTGACTTACACGCCCAAAGGCCAATTAGAACAGCAACAAGCCTACTGGATTCTGAACACTGAATGGACCAAGGCTAATTGCAGTTTTGATGTGGTTTCCATAGGACCCAGACATATAGCAAGAAAGACTTTTATAGAGGTCCTCAGGGGTCAGTGTACTTATGTAAACATATGAGCAATGCATTTTTATCACACACATACCATTGCATTTAATGTAATCTACAATATGTGTTTGTTTTAGTTAAACCAACTGTTAAAATATGCATTGTGATAAATCAAAGAAATTACTACAAATTAACTACAATATATAAACACTTTTTTATCTGTTTTACAGCTTACCTTGACAGTGTGTGACATTCATTCTTTTAAAACCTTTGGGACATTCCACTTGCCCATTTGCAATCACTGCAGACACTGCAAACACAAAGAGAAAGCACAGTGTTAGAAGGAACAAAATGATCTCACAGTGCTGTACTGCTCTGTCACAAAGCATTGATTTCTTCCCAGAGGGAAAAGGGGAGCTCAGCTTTAGGAAGAGACCATATATCGTACAGATGTTAGTAACTTGGCAAGAGAAGAACTAGAGAACCCACAGCTGGGCCTCACTGGACTCCGGAGTGAGGGTATGGAAATGGATCCCTACCACATTTGCAAGACAGCGCTACCATCCAACAAAATGTAACAATAACACTTGACATCATTTATAATGATATAATTCTGCTCAGCACCCAGGGACAGATAAAAAAAGTGCATTAATAGTCAGAAATATGCTGATGGACAGCCCCAACTCTTCTCACAAACTACAGTGCAATTGAAAAGTCACACTATGTTTGTGACCAAATCTCCAACAAACTGTAGTGTTAACAGAAAGGGAGCTCTGGCAGATATAAATGACTATCTGGTTGCCACTTGCAGGCAAACAAGACGAGACAGGATCGCATCACTATAACCCATCTGTCATCTTCATCTCACTTATTCAAGTTGGAAACTGGTAAACATTCAGTACTATGAGTTGAGGTTCACATTGAATACTTGATCAGTTAACATGTACAATATACAAACCTAATAATCTCTCAAATATAATATATTAATCAACACAAAAGCAATCAGCCATGTGTTTGTGTCATTTTCCCAGGAGTGAATGGAATGTGTGCCACATAGAGGATTTGTGGGAATGAGGTCCTAGAAGCTAAGTTATGTTTTGGTCCTGCTGTGATGCAGTGGACCAGACAGTGTCAGTGTACCTGAGGGTTGACAGGGTAGAAGTGGGTCAGCATGAAGGAGATAACAAGAAAAGGGAAGAACTGCGTAGAAGCGAAGCCCCTGTTCCTGCTTGCCCACCTCCTCATCTTCCTCCACACCCCTCTAATCTCCCTCCAAAGTTTCTGAGTAATGAGCTGTTGTGGTAGGGTGGTGGGCACACCCTCCTGCAGCGATGGGATCAAGTCTGCCTTGAGTGACAGCAGGGTGCACATGCTAAGGAAGGCCCAGTGGGAGGGTAAAATAAAGCTTATTAGGAGGGAAGAGAGGACCACTAGAGTCCGTATCAACTTCAACAATAAATCTAAGTGACAGCTCAGTCTCTGTTTGTCCTAAAACGTTTTTATACAAGAATGCAATGTTACATTAAAGCCAGACTACGTATGAAGCATTGTGTTGACATTTTAGAAAAATAAAGTTGATAAAGTTGGCGTCTTTCCACATACACCAGATGCATTTACAGTATATATTGGTAAAACCTGATCTAATTTGTCAGGTTGTACCAAACATTTCCTTATGTGTTCCCTGGATCTGAACATTCTTGCTATGACAGGTCACTTCAGTTTATTGGTCCCTGGGGGAGATTTGTTTTGCAGCAAGGTTTGAAAACCATCTGCTGAAACTCAGCATACAGAGGTCAACCATGTCCTTGCTAAATACTGGCTGCATTTCTAATATACATTTATCTTAAGATACAATCTTGGTTGTCTCATTATTGAATTACTTTTGCATGTTTGGAGTAAGACTAGGCTTGATAAATCACAGCGGTTGAGTTTTGCATTTAATCTTATGCTACTGTACTGAAAAAAATTAGTGGCTATTTGACCATTTAATTTTAAAGAATCACTGTTTCCTCAGAAGATTTAATGATGTGTTCATTGTCATGCTTCTTTCTGCAGTTATTTGTTTGGAAAACATACACAGGCAGTGACTTGCAAGAGTGAGCTCAAACTGTGCATTAGTGTCACCCTTGGTTACAGAGACTGTAGACCAAGTCTGGTCTGTATCCACGGAGGGCACAGACAGAAACCTCCACTTGTTGTCTATCCATTTAGCCCTGTTCAACAAAAGACTTTGTCACCCCTCACTAATTTATTGTCCATCTCCATTCAGTTGTGTTGGGCATTTCACTGGCAATTATTCAATAATATTTGCTCGAATTCCCTGACCTGAAAGTGTAATTCCTTCAAGCTTCTTGATTGGTGGTACTCCCCTAAATCCAGAATAAATCATTTAAGCCTCTATTCAACAATATATTTCCTCCACAGAGGGCACTGATGCTGAGGGTATTCAAATCAAAAGATAGCTATGCAAAATGTGAGATTATTGTCAAATGGGTTCCTCAGCTTAACAGGAATCTTTAATTGTTAATTTAGTTCTAAGAAGATTGACAGGTCTAGTACATCAATCACAGGTCTCAGAGCCTTTGACCAGCTTCCCCTGGGATCTGCCTGGGAGGCAACCTTAATGTTGGGGTTGTCTTCTAGACTGGCTGGTCTTCCTGCAATGGAACAAACTTGTGCCACCAAAAGAAAACAAGGAGCAAACAGGGCTCTCCATGCAGGCTTTTAGGTCTTCTGAATCTCTAGCATGACAAAATCATATCATCATGGTCTTAGAGCCAATGCTTGATTGGAGCAAAAAGTTTAAAGGGAGTTCAGTTCAGCTACTGTCTCTTGCTTGGTAAAATAATTTGTTCCATGCAAGAGAAGCAAGTGCTAATATGTATTATCAACACTGTCCTACTGATCCAAAATTAGATACCAAGCCAGTGTACAAGCTCCAAAATATTTACTTAGTCATTACCAGTCTTAGCGTAACTGTCACACTGCTTCAACACAACCATCCCACGACACATGAGTCAACTGCAAAAAAGCTTTGATGAAGAGATTATTTAATTTTTCTGCTATGCTAATCTTTATTGAAAACATACTTTTCATTCTACATATCTGGTTGTAGTTTGACTATTATGCTTAACTCCCTTCTCCATAATGCTGATGGCAGAGTAACCGCATCAAAAACACATTTAAAACAGGCACACATTCCTCCATAATCTGCAATTCACAGTAGAATATTAACAACCTGGGCTGGTTCCAAAAGAAGGCATGCCACAGTACATTCCTAATAAAAATGTGCTTAACTTAGCTTGTATCCAATCAAGAAATGCAACACAAATTTTATTCCATCTGCCTTCAATTGGGATTTATTTCTCATGGTGGTTATGTCTGCTTAGCCTGATTAGCCACACTGCTGCCCAGCTAATAAATTCCATCACTCTTGCGATGGGATAACACAAAGTCAACATCAATGAATCAAATGCTGTCAAAGAGATGTGACGTCTCTATCAAATCACCATTAAAAACTGCAGTGGAGCTGTTCCAATGCATCTGTTCTCTCACTATCTATTTCTAAAGCAAAGCCACTGCTGTGCAACTCTGCTTTTTGTTGGTCATTAACAAGTCTTCATGTTTGATCAGTGCTAATAAAAAGCAATAAGCACAGGCTTTGGTCCCTCTATGGATGTCAGATTAAATGTCAGCCGAGTAGATGGGAGATTTGGAAGGCAAGACATCATGCGGGAAGATCTAGATGATGTGGAGCCCAGTAGGCCCCATCCTTCTTTGCCTCATATGACTTTACTGATCTAAACCTCATGAAGAATGGTGTCCTCAGTAAATTAGTATAAACACTAACAGAAAGCAAGGCAAAGACAGTGTGAAGGCAGTGACATCATGAAGACCTCAATGACCCAGGGAGGTAGAGTTAGAAGAAGCCAAAGCTCCTGTGGGTGTGGTGGTTACTTTAGTCCCAAGGGAGCCCTGTGGAAGCCTCCTAGCATTGCATATGGGAACAGTCACAGAGAGTGAAGTTGCCCGGCAATGACAAATGGGGGGACAAACAACTTCTGGATTTACATTAGTTGTGAAAGGCGCAGCAAGGGTGGCTGCTGGCACATTTAAGCACCGTCATGCCAACAATACTGTATGGGTCAGATTTAGTGACGTTTTCTCCCGGAGGCCAAGGGAAGCTAGGCTTCCCCTCTTTTTTCAGACTGTACCGTAGTTGTGATTTAATTAAAAACACTCCCTGTATCAGTTTATTATTATTATTACTCAGTTTATTCATCTGTGCTATCATCAGTTGTCATGTCTCTCCCATTTATAACTGAGTATATATAATGAGTGAAACAGCGCCCCCACTAAATATTCAGTGGTGAATGTATTGTAAAGCACAGTACTGCACTCCCATCATCAAGGGAAGCTAGGTTCCGTTTGCATGGCTGTTTGCTTGGTGAAAAAGAAACTAAAAGATTAACCAATCAAATGAGATTATTGCCATGCCATTGTCAAACTGTGATTGGCCATGAAGATCCCTAGGCAAGGCAGATGCCCTTTGGCTTGCACATCAATTAGATCATAGCATGGGGTCAACATCATCATTAGCCATTTACAGTGGTAACATTAGAAAAATTAAGTGCGGTCTGGGTTGTACTCAGGTGTGGGTTGTACGCTAAGTATGTCCTGACTGAATTAATATAATATATCAAATAATATATCAAAAATATTTGAATGAATGCCTCTTTTACTCATCATTGAATCTGCACTTTGTATTCAGCGGCTGTTTAGGCATATTTGAGCAGGACATTGGGTATCTTGTAATACGATGTTTGACCCCCCTGTAAGTGTTGGCTGGTGTGAATGCATGTGTTCCATCACCTTAAATGCTGTTTCTGCAGGCGCTCTAATAGCTCATCGGGCTACATTACATTGGCTGTACATGCATTCACATACTCCCTCACAAGGTATAGATCTAAAGTTACTTTTCCCAAATGTTCCTCACGCCATGCCACTGGTCAGATTCAGGCCACAGCAAAGAACCTTCAGTAGGCTTCAGCAGTGAACCTTAGATTACTAATTGACAGAAATGTGTCATGTTGTAATGTTTTGGCAAACATTAGCATTAGCATTAACATTTTTTGACTGGTAGTGTAATTCACTAATCCATTGGATGTGTGCTTCTCATCTGACTTGTGCAACCAAATTCCTGCCTCACCTTTTCACAGTCTCCCTTGACTCTAAAGATTTACTGGTGAGCTTGTGTACTTTCGGACCACCTGTATATCAGTCTCAGTGAAAATTTCTACTGCCCTGCACTAGAAATAGTGCATCAAAATCAGAGGGTTAAAACTAACTACATTTTGCTTCGATTCTGCTTGATCTGGATCTTAGTACAGGTTAGAAATCCTCAGCATGTGACTTTTAAAGGCACTGACTTCTAAATGCTTCAGCTCTCACTGAGATGGAACACACTGGCATTCATGCTTTCATAATGTCAATTCTCATTCATATTCACATACATATACAAACAAACAAACAAACACACACACAAACTTTATATATCGTACATAATCCTTCCTTACCCTTACTGCCACAGTGGCCAAAGTGTTTGATGGACAATAATAAATAATACTTAGTAATGTTACTACTTCTATTGAAAAATACATGTATTAAGATGCAGACAGATACGATAAGATACAGACACAGCCAGACTGGAACAAAAGCAGACAGTGGGAAAAAAATCTTGATGTCTGCAGCAAATTAAAGAACTTATAACTTGCTCAGAATTCTGTTTGCATTTGTATCTCATTAAACTGTGTTCATGTTGGCATCCTCTCTAAATGTAATAAAACAATTAAGAAGTGATGCTTTCTCTTAGTCAAATGTGCATTTTGTAACTAGATATAAACTGACCAATAATAGTACTACTCCCCCAAATAGAAACTGTGCTTTTATGACATTATCACATACTCAACAAGAGACACAGGAGATTCCTAAAGCTATGTGATGATTCCCCACACTGCCAGCCCACAACTGACTCATTCACTATGGAATGAATAGAACAGCATAATTTTTCAGGGCCTGTTGTCTCCACGTTGCATATCATTCCTGTCAAACATGTAAAAAAGCCTACGTCTAGGCCAACAAAACAGGAATGCATTTAAAAGATCTAGCCAAGTATCTAAACGGAGAACAATACCGTAACACTCTGGAGGAATTCAAAACATTTATCTTATTAAAGCTCAATCTAAGACTTCTGTGACATAGCACATGATTTCATTTTGACTTCATTTTTTAATTCTCTATATACTTTCTTTCTTGCTTTTATTTGACGTGAGACCCAGACCTGCAGTATGCTGCTCCCCAAAACAACCACAAAATGAGCAAACTGGGTATTTATTCTGTTTCTCCCCAAAACTGCAAAGGAGGATAACATCTAGGAGCCAAAAGAGATTGTGCCGGGGGCTTAGGAAAAGTGTGAATCTGGCACGCTGAGGTAGATAGAGCAGAAGACTAAAGAATGGATCAGTATCTGTGATAGATGAAGGAGACAGAGAGAGGTGACTTCTTCTTCTAATTAAAGTCAGGTCAGACATTAAATACAGTAGAGAATGAAGGCTCTGACAGCCAGCTGACATCAGTGGGCATAGAACATCACATGATTATGAGTGCCCAAAAGCAACGCATGCCATCGTACTGTAGCCGTTTCTAACTAAGCATTAATAGCAAGTCCTGGATCAGCCTGGGACTTACAAGCTATAAACTGAGCTGTCAGGCAGAGTGAGACCTTCCATTTATAATGGGAGGTGTCACCACCCACCCTACTTGCTAGGGTACAACCACCCTGTTGCTGTTTGTCAAACCTACCATGGCTCTGCTTGGGCTATTCAGTTCTTGCTCTTGGCTTGTTGTGCCCGCACAGTGGGTGGCACTCATACCAAGTTTTCATCTTCAACCTAAATGTGTTTTTGTGTGTTTCATTGTTTTGGTTTTATAGAATCACAAACAGCTTAGTCTTTACAACTGGGTGCATGGCTGAGTTATACAGCCACCCCAAGGGAGTTTAAGAATCTAATGAAGATTGGTATGTGCTAATCAATAACAGCCATCCAATGCTGCTAAGGAATAAAACCGGCATCTCTGACCAAACAGCTTAATATACAGTACAGCATTATGAAAACAAAGCCAAGATGCAGCTTCCTGTTTTGAACCAATGTGCTTAACAGAAGAATAATAAAAAGATCAATATACCAACTGCAAAACAGAAAAAATACCAACACAATTAAACCTGATTAGATAGAAAAGAAGTGTAATGGAACTATGTAATGGAAAGAAAGCTAAAGTCTTTAGTCAGGAGGGCTTACCTGGTTTGGTTGGACATTTTTGGCACTTGTTGAGACCCCAGGAGGCACCCACACTTCCACAGCAATCATCCTGTTTGGTTAGGCCTGGCAGAGGCTTGCCACACTACAACAACAGACATCTGTGTTTAATCTAAGAAAGACTTAAAAATGAGCATTACATGTTTGTGCAGAGTTGCTTGTTTTTGTGCAAATGTTTATGTGCTTTCAGGAGCAGAATTCAGAAGTGTGTTCATGTCAGAGTGTGTGTATACCTAGCCGTGAGGACAAAGTGAACCAGACACATCTGAGACTAGTTACTTGGAGAAGGACATAAACAGCTATGAACCTCTTGGCATGCCTCATTAAGGCACTTGGCTAATTGTGAAGAGAGATTCCTATCAGACCATTCTTATTAGACTTTTGGCCAATAGAGATTTATGAAATTAAAGGGCCAACAGAGGGGACGTTCTTCTGAAGTTCACCAAACTGGCAATACTGCCAAGAAAAGAGGGAAAATTGCAAACAAAATCTTTTGTATCCTCCTTTTCAGAGTTATATTAGTGTTCTCAAAAAATCACTGTGACTGGAGGATTTAATTTTAGGCTCTCTCTTTATAAAAACAGAATATAGAAAATAGAAGCAACAGTACAGCACAGCATACTTGAAGTAATAAATCTGGCAAAAACAACCACAGACCTAGGAGTCAAATATAATGCCTTCTTTCTCACAGCCAAGGAAATAGATGCTGTGCTAAGGCCTAGATTAGCTTAGCTCATATACCGCCACTTAACTCATTCAATTTCCTAACTTCTTTTTCCTTCCAGTACACGGTTGTGACATACATAGATCATCCTGACCTTGTGAATTGCAGTAAATCAGTAAGTGTCATACTGTATGAGTGGTGCCACACAGACCATGAAGTGTCTCTTTATTTCTCCATCCAGCCTTAAAAAGGACCACATGGGAGCTTAACCTTTGTCCTCTGAATGCACCCTTTCTCATAAAATGTCTTTGTTGGGGAACTGGTGGAACATACAATGACCAGTATGATCAGCGCTCATAAATCCTGGACTTAACATAAATCATACCCGAAGCCACACTTCCTGTTTGAGACAGAGAAGGTGAGGAAACGCGAACATATTGGAACCTGTGGTCCTGTAAAGCAACACTTTCCCCCACTGGTTGTAATGCCAACCATGAATTAGAAGACACCAGTTGGCTTAAATTAGCTGGTGATGACAGTTTACGTAATGTGTTCAAATGACTTAAATAATACCTGTCCATCAACAGTTTCCTGAAAACATCTTCCCACATGTCCATTCTGATGGTAATGCAGTCTAGTATGACCATTCCCAATCCCATTGGAGTGTGGGTGCCTGGTGCTATGCTCATTGGTGTGTTCATGGCCATTTGCAGGTTGGGAGCGCTGCTGGACGGAATGAGCCCCCTCTGTGGTAGCTGGTCTTTGACCATGCTGGACCCGAGCGACTTGGTGGATGTGAACCTCAGCCTCTGGAGGGTGCTGAATGTGAACATTCACCAAGGATGGGTGAAGAGACACTGGAGAAAGAAACACACCCAGTGTATACAATATAGCAGATGGTTCATAATTTCACATTTTGAATACTTCAGCCAGAGAATAAATGCTGTATATACCTACTAAAGTTAGCTAGCTATCAGCTAACATGGTGTACAAACTTGCTTAATACATACTTGCTTCATCTCCAAGTTCTACGTGGGGAATTTCTGTATGCTATTACTTTACTACAAAACAACAACAACACTTTTGGATTCTCTGTATTAAATCAAATCATCTTGAAGACCAAAAACAGATTTGTTGAGGAGCTGAGAAGATGTTGCAATATGGAGAATGGGTTCCTTTGTCCTTTTGACAGAGGAAAGCATCTATCCTCAGGGAGTGCCAGGGTTTTTTCCCAGAATCCAGAATGAGTCTCATGAATCACAGTCTTACAGACAGATGTCAGGGAGAATCCAAGTAGAAGATGTAGACATTATGAAGAATCCGAAACATGAAACCATATAAAGCATACAGACAGGAAAGATAATTTCTTTCTTGTGACGTGACAGTACACAACTTGGACGCATCATTTAATTAGCTTATTTGCATTATGTAATTCAAATTGGAGGATGGAAGATTTCGAAGAGGAACTTAAATTATCTAGACAAAACTTCTGCTTCTACTTACTGTTGGAAAGAGCAAGATGGTGAGCAAGACGTGAGGAGGA
The DNA here is from genome assembly GCA_900302695.1 of Helostoma temminkii. Lineage (NCBI taxonomy): Eukaryota > Metazoa > Chordata > Actinopteri > Anabantiformes > Helostomatidae > Helostoma > Helostoma temminkii. The sequence goes on along the minus strand of OMLM01007233.1, from coordinate 85,666 downwards.
AATAAAAAAAAAATAGCAGTAGAGACAGAAAGTAAGTAAATCTTTCTCTTTTATATTCCATTTTATGGTTTCATGATGTTGCCATGCTCTGTTTCTAATATCCACCTCTGTTTGATAAAAGCAGCTTTGTGTGAACAATATGGGGACTTCCACTAAGTAATCCATTAGTTATACTGCTCAAAATAGTGTCTGACTTCCACTGCTGGCCTTCAAAAGCATGGTAATGCATAGTAAAAGTGCTGACAATAAACGAGTAGACTTCTGTGCAGTTAAATGAAAATGAAGGAGAATTGGCAAACTGGAAAAAATAACACATTTGGAACAGTACAATTTTGTGATTGATTAATAGCAAGTCAACTTGACTGTCAACTGACAGGCCTGTGTCTTGTGACTTTATTATTTTTTGCACTTTTTGACTAATACTACTATATTACTTAGTCAAATATCCCTATAAGTAATCACTATATCATCAAACTTATAAAACCACATTGCATATAAATTTAGCTGATCTATTTTCTTGTGTCACCAGGCGTAAACAAAGTAAACAGAAAGGTCACAGTCCTCAGTGATTACCTTGCTGATTGGACAATGGCAATGTGTACATGGAGTGGGAGGGAGATCCTGGATGCTTGACATGCTTGTGGCTGTGAGGGGTGGGTCTAGCAGGAGGAGGGACAGGCAAGTGGCAAAACTTTCCTGTTGAGTTTGATGGACACCAGCACACGTCCCTGCCGATGCATCGGCCTCCATTAAGACAGGGGATCTGACAGAAGACTGGAGGGAAGAAGAAACAGAGAGAGGGATGAGAGAGAGAGAAAAAGATGACGAGGTTGATGAGACATTTGTTAGCAAACAAAAATGCCACATTCAATTGCACAGATTTATGCACACACTACACAAAAATCGATTAACAAGAAATAGAATCAGTAGTTCTAATTGAGATCAAGATTTGTTTGCAATTGATTAGCAATGGTCACGCTGTTCTCTGCTTTTGTAAGACACCTCATTCCACATGTCCTTTACACATTTAAGCATTGGCAGTAGGAAACAAATAAAATGCCAAAATATCAAATCTTATAAACTTTCAAGTGAAGGCAATTGCCTTTTAACCATATAAGTAAAATGAATCCTGAAATGTACACTGTCTACACTTTGATTTATAGATGGTAATTTACCATGGAGAGAAAAAGAGGAAAGGCTGGCACTGAGCAGATGGTGTTTGACAGTGCTGCGTTCACAGCACTTTCATTGGCCTTATCTTTTTGCAAATTGGATAGGTGCCAGCATAGCACTGTACATACCTGGACGTGCTCCCATCCACAGATTTACTTTGGCCTTATCTCACCTAACTGTAAACATCAAAGACTATTAAATGATAAAAATCTATCCAACCATGACGAACAGGAACAGAACCATTCTGAGATACAAACGATGAAAAAGTGAAGCACTCCACTTTTCTGGCTCAGCAGTACCACACACCACAAATATGAGTCAGTTGGAGATACAAATGGTCCACATACTAAGCGATGAAAGAGGACACTGGTGATGGAAACATGCTGTGAGCTGTGTCCTCTCTGTCTCATTGAGATAGACAGAAACACACTAACAGGGTGCAAACAGAGAACAGAGAGATGTTGGACAGTCTCAATGGCATGTGGGGAATGAGTTCCCAGTCACATAACAATAACAATAGTGAGACTGGAGGGAGGGATGGAATAAAAGCAGAACGAAAAAGTAACAGATTGGGAATGAAAGAGATTAGCAGAGACTGAAAACAGAAAAAAAGAAAGAGGTAATAAAGATGTGGACAGAGACTAAGATCATGCACTGGTGTCCAGACACACAGAAAAGTCTCCTGTGATTAGACATTCTTGTTAAATTATCAGCTCAAGGAGGCTATTAAATCCTCTCAATGTGGGATGCAGGTTTTCACTGGTCTGTTTCAGACTAGGCCCAACCCAGCATGGGGTAGGGACTATTCTTAGACAACAACCTACTGTCGACTCTGCACACCAGACTCCCTGTCTGCCTATCTGTCTGTCCATTTAGCAACATCTAACAGCCAAACAGATACACACACACACTTCTCACTTAATAAAGAGACCTTGACCCAATCTAATATCAGGCTTTAAAGCAAGTGTTGTACACAGGGTGCCTCTCAGGGGAGCCTGTTGTAATTATCCAGCTAGATTTTACTGGGAACACTGTGTAGGGAACATAACAACAGCATGAGATAACTGTTTGCTGTCCACTTGACATTCCTCGATGAACACGCACACCCAAGCAACAACAGGATGCAAACATAAATGGAAAGCAATCTCTTTTTAACACATACTTTTACATAATGAAGAGAGATCTCAAGAGAATAAAAATGAAGCATAAAAATAAACCACTGTTTAGGAAGAAGTGGAGGTGCCAGGAATGTAATCTTGTGGAAGGCCTCTGCTGGGACAGTGAAGTGTTTAGAATATCTACACCCCGTTCCAAAATCCCATTAATGGGCACATAAATCTGCAACATCCACCTGTTTATATATTCATAAGCTGGTTCTCCCCATAAAGCCTAGTGCGCTTCGTGAAGGTTGGTTGGATGTTTAGAGTTAGGTTTTATGTGAGATGTGACTCACATTTCTGTGGTATGTGTACCCTTCACCTCCAATCCACAAGCAGTAATTAGTCTGAGTCTTAGTTGAGGTCTTAGTTGGACCCTTAGACCTAATGTGAAATCTAAGAAACATGAAAGGGTATGACCCTCCCCTTGGCATTGACCACCATGGGAAGGGTCCCCTGGACACTCCTGTGTGCACTGGGAGAAAAGCCCCTGGATAAATGGCAGGTTTAATGTAATCCCTATAAAATCCTGTTCATGCTGCTACTCTTTCTCTCTTTCTGCTACTCCCTTTACTCTTTCATTATTCCTGCTCTCCCAGGGAGCATGTTAAATGGTTAACAGTGGGGCCAACCACGAGGTGTAAACCGCAAAGAGATGGGGCTAAGTGTTGGGAGCGTGGGACCACGAGCTCCATGTGTGTGTGTGAGGCGAGATTAGTCCCCTTTTACAGAGCCTGTTTTTAATCTGCTCTACCTCCGTCTCTCTTGCTTTCCCTGTCTTTCTTTCTCGTTGACAGTGAGAGTTTTTAGCGTTGCTCTCAGCTTTAATCTCCACCACTCTGCCTCCTCTCTGAGCTTGGTATTCAGAACAGGCTGCATGCCACTGGGAACCCATTTTGTCAAGCTCACCCTATAAAAACAAATGAGAAACTAGGATGGAGACACAGAGAAAGTCTGTGTAAGAATAGGGAAGTAAGCAAGGGAGACAGTAAGAGAGAGGAAAAGAAACAGAATGGGACAAGAAGAGGAGACAATCATACAGAAAAGATCAGTGTCAATGACAATCATAGGGCCTAGAGTTGACACTCACAGAGTCTGAAGCCCTGGTTGTTTGCCTGCTGCTGCTGCTGCTGCTGCTGCTGCTGCGAGTTCTCACTATAGACTGTGGTGATGTCTCCCTTCTCACAGCTGTTGTAGCACCGCACGCCGCTGCACATCCTCCGGCACTGCATAGGTGTGAAGACAATCTTGATGCGGTCCAGATTGGACGTGAGGTTGGCCCCTGGAAAACACACACACACCTGGTTGAGAAGGAAAAGCAGCAAAGACAGGCTAAAGACGAGCTGCATCTTTCCTCCTTCAGCCTCACTGTGACACACTCCCTGTCTGGGTAAAGGGAGGTTTATAAGTGCGCGAGGGTGTGTGTGCTGACGGCTGGCCAGTGGCACGCTGCAGCTGAACGAGCAATGTGCCATAGGCTTGCAAATGAGGGAGAGAATATTAGGTATCGGGATACCTTCCAAGCCCTTTATCTGTGCGAGAAGGTGTTTTGGATGTGTGTATGTGTGAAGGAGACTAAGAGAGCATGAGTGCAAGTGAATATTGTGTAATGGTGGGAGACTGTTCAACAGCCGTTGCCCTGGTACAGAGCTAAAAACAAGAGCCTGGACAGAAAGTGATGGTGAAGGGGTAATAAAAATTAGGAATGACAAGATTATATTTCATTTTTTGCAAATGGAGGCACCGAAGATCAGTGCCCATCACGTCACCAATCTGACATTGCAAATTACCATAGACGTCACAGCATGTAGCAGGGCAGTTCCGCTAATACGCACTGCTCATAGCACAGGACAGTGGTTCTCAAGCCTGGTCCTCAAGCACCCTGTCCTGTTTGTTTTCCAACTACCCCTGCACTTAAAACTTCTCGCTGAACACACATGATCCAAATAATCAGTAGTGGGTAGGGCAGAAACAGTTGGAAAACAAGAAGGACAAGGTGTCTTGAGGGCCATGGTTGAAAACCACTCGTCCAGGAAATGTGTATTTGTGGAATAGCAGCACACATGCTCATACACTGCATGTAGCTTTGATATGAAATGTCTGTTTAGTGAGATGCAGACCACATAGAGTGTGGGGCCAGTGGGCAGTGCAAGAAGAGAAGTGCGGTTTGGGATGCTGCCATTTTTTTTGTGTGTGTGGCTAATGTTCCATTTAGCAATGACACCACAGGATGTGTATGAATGTATCATAACTTCTGTGAATTGAGCCAGAATGTTGTTTGTTTTGCCGTGGCTAGGGAAGTGCAAATGTTAAGTACGCATGAAAAGTCAGAACAGATACAAGTTTATGATATTGACTTCACAGTGTGCAACATATATACTGTATATCTTGTTTCTTCTTACCTGCTGGCAACAGTGCATTGTTGAACTGTCCATGAAGCTGGCTCTCACTGGTGGGCCTTTGTTTGTTGAAGGAGTGCCCATTGATTTGACTGTTTCCGTGTCCATGCCAGTTCCTGTGCTGAGTGCCATGACTGTTAGGATAGCTGCTGCTACTGGGTAGAGCATTGGATGTGATAGGCCCAGAGGATGACGGATAACGTTTGACAGTGCGGGAGGATCCCGTCTGTTGAGAGGCAGAGTCAGGGGGTCCCTGTCTCACTTGGGTCCTGTCAATAATCAACAGAAGACCATAAACATATAACCTCAGACACAAGCTAATTAACAAATAATTACACTCACAAAGACACACCCATTATCAGTGTTCATCACTATAAAATCCATTTAAGTAAGACACAGCTTTGCTTAACTGATTTTGTAGATGAGACACAACTGATTGGAAATAATTTGGTTTTAATGAAATTAATAAAGCCTTATCATTATTGAAGCACACGGGGTTTCTCAGCTAACATCTGCTGTAAGTGAGAGAACCATTACCATCACTTATTAGTGAAAATTTTCTGTTTGACGTTAAAAACATTTCGCAAGAGATGATTCTTCATGATTAACAGAGAGTAAAGTTTCCAAAGGGAATAAAACCCCAAATTCTCTGTTAGTGCATGCGTGCATCTGTTTGTAGTTGATCCATTTTCCTTAGAGAAATGTGTGTGATTAAAGGCCTTATGTCTTTCCATCAGGACCACAAAATGTTTCCATCACCCATTGTGTCTGCTTGACTAGATAATGAACTCCCTATTCTGCCTGACTGTGGCCAACCAGGGAGCAACATCCTGAGTGTTGCACCGGGCTTGAGGAAGTATTAAATCTAGGGTCGAAGAACAAAGCTCGTCCAGGGTAGCAAGGGCCACATTTTTTAATTTGGGTCAATTACTGAGCCTGTGTTGCGTGACCTGGAAGCTGAGCTCACGTGAGCAACATGGGGGAGGCGCACGCCTCTCAGACAGACAGGGCTACCTCGGCTCTGTGGGTCTAGGAAAGCTTGCAGAGTGCTGGGATTCATCTTTGCAAAAACATCTGGATCCCCCTGATCTGCCCTGACAGACAGTCAGCAGAGCAAGACAAAGATGAACCACGTCGGATAGATCAGAGGAACAGTTGTACAAAGCACACCTGGACCGTGAAAGGTAACTGAGGCTGTAATCAAACCCCGAATAACAATATAAGCCATGCATTAACTTTTATTGCATGTGATTTTTAGCCAAACATTGTGTATTTATATATGGTATGCTAAACCACAGAAGCAATACACACATCAATAAACGCACATGTGCATGCAACACAAAAATACATATGTGTACACACATTGCACGCACACTTGCACACACACGCACACACACACACACCCTGCCCCAGCTGTGCTGGATGTAGCACAAGCCTCTGCATGTCTCAGTATTCACCAACCACATTCCTGCTAAGTAGAACAGGACACTAAATCAGAAGGGAGACACACATTTAATAGTGTTTCTCATGGCATCTTTTCAAAAGACAACAGGCAGTATCTACAGCTGACCCAGATCCTGAATCTCCCTGGCAGGAATAGAATGTGCCCCAGGGAAACAATAGGTGCTAGCATCAAGGTGGCAAAAGAGGGATAGCAGATGGCTAACACAGCTATTCTGTTCTTTCAGAATTGTGTGTGGGTTTTTCCAACTCTTGCTAACACCTGGCCTGCAAGCATCCTGCTTCACTTCCTATGCTTAGCCAGATGTTGCTTTCACTGTCTCTCTCACGTTCAATGGCAAAGTGACTTCCTCCCAGCATGAGCTCATCGCTGCCCTCTCTGCTCGCAGATCAGGGGCGGCGAGGGCAAACGCGACTCTAAATGCACGTTTGATGTCATCATTATGAACTTCAAGGCCTCTGCAATGCAAAGAGTAACCATTCCCCGCCTTGTTCTGGGTGAACTGAAAGCAATTTGAAGACCTCTGCCAGGAAAACATAGAGCTTGGTTTGAACAGACAGATGGGAAAAATGTTTTTCGTATCAAATTATGACCATACAGTTTTAATTAAATCATTGATGGGGTGATAGAGAGCTGTTGAATGAACATACTGTATGGTGAAAGACCGAAATGAGGAAAATATAAATGTTTATACAAATATATTAAATAGATTTTTTTTGTAAGAATACTCCAATCCATTGTGCTGTTCACATTCACAGCTATCACAGGATACTTTGGGCAAAAAACAGCACCAAATTGCACACAGACAAAATTAGCGACTAGCACGATTAACATAATGGAGCTTTTGTTTCCTTGAAACCTTCATTTATTCTAAATAGTTTCAATGTGAAATAACCTCACTTTTACAGGAACTGTTTAATGACAAAATCACTAAAAACAACTGATTATGCATCAGTGTTGTTCCTTAAGCTTGGTGAACTTCCCCCCAAGTGGCTAGATACTTTTGAGAAACAGCTTACACGCATTCAGTTTCTTTTTGTCAATTAGCTGAGACAATCAGTACTGCTCCTGGTGTCTGCGTGTTCTGTGTGGAGCTGTGCAGCACACAGAATAAAAAAAACAAAAACAAGTTAGCCCCTCTTTACAGTCTTTATGCTAAGATAATGTAGGCTAATCGCATTACATAATATACATTTTCAGTTCTAATTCATTGAAATAATGTGAACAAGATGTTGAAATCATGAGGCCAAATTTGACCATTTAGACACTTTGATTATGCTAGCAAAATTCACAGCATATGGGTTGATAGAGTTTAATGCATGACATGTATGAGCACATGTTCATTTTCAGAACATGTGCTCAATAATTATATTCAAAGTGAAATTATTCATATGTGCTGATAATTCTCAGTCCAAACATTTGATCAAAGCATCCGTTTATATTTGATAGGAAAGGAGGTCTCCAACTAAGACATAAATCAATTGGCACTGTTCACTTTCAGTCATCATTATTCATTTCACATGTATGGAAAGTAATTACAACTAAACCTCATCACATTTGAGGAAATTACAAATCACAGCGATGGCCAAGAATCTACAGTGTGCATAAAACTTCCAATGTGTTGCAAAAGTATTACTTGGCACGTGGTTGTTACACATCTTTGAACTCACTGCTGCATGACAACATGCGAATATTAGCTCTTATGAAGGTATGACAGGGAAAATAAATGGCAGTTCCAGTCGTGCCTCTTGCCTCAGATGAGTTGGACAGGAGGCTCAAAGCCCATCGTCAAGCACTGTGAAAACACAGGGACCAAGAACTGGAGGACAGTCAAAAAGGCAGCAAATTCTGTGATCTCTGAGCTTCTGCTGATGATGTACTGTGCATAAACCATGTTGTTAAATGACTCCAATGAATTACACTGCCAAGCAAAATGCTAGGTGCGCTTTGAAGTTTTGATGGGAGTGCTTTGGGGGAGGGTGTTTTATGTGGAGAGATTTGGTTAGGTGGCTTTGCGTAAATGCCAGGAAACCCAAGGTAGCCTGGTCTTGGAAAACACCACACCACTTCCCATCATACCAGTAGTGATTGTGTTTTCTCCAAGTTCCCCACTGGGAAATAGGAGCCTCTTGGATACTGTACACCGGGAAATTCTGAATTTATCTGATTATTCTGTTCACCCCAAACATTCCCTCACATGCACACACACACATACATGCGGTGACCCAGATCCTCTGGAATTGTTTACATTTTAAACCATCTCCATAGACCATTCAGCACAAAGCCAAAGTGTTTATGTGAAGCCCTGCACACTAACGTATGGGTCACAGCTGATTCATTCACTAACAGTTCAGTCTCTAACGGGCTTTCATTATTTTTTGTTTCAATAAATCTTTATATGAAATGAATCATTTCAGTTCAGTTAATGTATTTTAGACAGAGAGGCTAGTTTGTCTGGGTTTAGGATGCCAGATAGGCTGGAAAGAGGGTCAGGATTGTGATATTGAATTTTTTTTTTCACTGGCCAGTCAGCCCTTGAAGCACAGCACAAGTCTACCTTGGCAAAGCTCATTTTTCATTTTGATTTGTTTGAAAATACCAAAGTCTGAACCCACATCTAATGGCTTGGATTCAGCTAATGCAGAAAATAGGTTGATATGAAGGTTCGCCTGTGGAGCCATTTGGCTTTGCACAGACTGTCTAAACAAGACAGCCTGACAGCAGGCAGAAGTGTTTGGCATGAGCATCCCAGTCTGGGTCACACCACACAATCTGATAGCTCCCGGCTTTGTTGCCTTGTCACTTCGTCCCGACATAGCTCTCTTTGTGTTGGACGGACATGACCTCAGGAGTGATGAGTGGCAAACCTCTGGAACCATCAGAAGGTATGACCAATCAACACAACAGTCGCTCAACCGAGTCTTTTTATTTAAACAAAATGTTTAATGGTTCCATTTACCTCTTTCCAACAAGGAGCGTCAGCCAAAAGCCCTTATTACATAAGAACTACACATAATTAGGGCAATTTGAAGGCTACTTGGTAAATGGGAAAGTAAATGATGGTCCTCCATGACTAAATGTAAATCAAAGTTTACACACATTCATCTGATTCTGACAAAGCATTCAATACTATTGTTCATTTCAAAACTTGTGCCTGAATATGCAGATCATCAGTCTAATTGGAGGGAACAGAAAAAAGACAAAAAAAGTGCAAACAGCAGTTGAGTCAATGAAAACTTTGTGCTGCTCAACCACTGCAAATGTTATTGGCAACAAAGGAAGACAAGATTTATGAGTGTATTTGGGATATGCATATTTGCAGTCAGAGAAGGAGCACAAAAAGTTATACAGAGCACTATGTAAGGGCTACCAAAAGGTTTTGGAAGCATCAAAACATATTGGCCGTCTTCCAAAGCTTTTAAGACTTCTCTAGCAAGTGGCAAGGCAACAGTTAAGTGACTTGGACTCAGATGGTTTATAATGAGACAAATAAACCACACAGCCCAGTGGGTTTGCACATACACTTAATCTTTCAGAAGATGTGCTGGGAAAGTTTAACTGGAAAACACTTTAAAATAGACAAAGATAACTTTATCTTTCAGTTCTAGATTTTAAATTTGAAATTGCAGTGGGAAAGATTTTTCTACAACAGATGGTGCTCCACATTTTACAGACTAAAGTCTGCAGACAAGAAAACAGAGTGCAGACTGTTGAAACTAATCCCAGTAGGTGTTATTCAAGAACATTTGCAAAGACATACACACTTGACTCTTGTTCATGTTTTGTTATTCAGAGCCCAATAGTGTCATGAATCTCTGTGTTGTCCAAGACATTAACTACGATGTAGCAGGGAAAAGAGAAAAATTCCAGATTTTAAAGATAGCATTTTTGGCAGACTAGGACTTCTGTAATATATAGATAGAACTGGCTTGCTTCAAAAATTTTATTTTGTGAAAGTGATTTTATCTGAGATTTGATAAGAAATGAATTGCTGATTGGGTATTTTAAGTGTATTTTGTTTTTACTCCGAGCAAATGGGCTTGTTTTCCCATGTTTGATCTAGCTTGCAGAGCCCACAGGCAAAGGGGAAAACTTTAATTCAGAGTTTGGTCTGTCTTAACTGCCTTGGTGTATTTTAAGAGGTGAAAGGAGTCTCTGCGGGAAGAGAGAGAATTAATCCCTTCTTACCCACCCAGTCAGTGTACCAAACCATCTGTACCACCAGTGGTCAAACCCCACTGTGGTCACACATTTCATTCCTCAGGCTTTATGCAGAAAGCTCTCTTCCATTCATCATTTACCGCTGAGGGCCCTGTGTGTTTCTTTCAATAAAATCCTGAGGTTTGATCCTTAGCATGCACCAATAAATATAATATCCAACCCCAAGGGCATTTTTATTATACTGTTGTTGTGTGTTCCTCATAGCAACAAGGTCATGCGGTGGTGTGGTGGTAAGGTTTGTATTCAGGGGAAATTCAAAAATAACTCAACACCCGCCTCTGTCACATTATAGTCTTAACCTAAATTACAGCTTTTTGTGGATGTTTAATTTCTAGTAGTAAACATTTAACTTTCAGAGTCGCAGCTTTTCTCACAGCTTCATAATCATGAAATTTGCATGTCAACTTTGCATTACCTTGTTATAACACAATAACCTTTGATGCTGATGCTGTTTTAAAGAATGTCCGGGCAGTGCATTTATTTTCTTTCTTGCCAAGAGCCTAATGAGAAGACTGATACCACTCACATTCTGGACAATAAACACGGTGCTATAGCCAGCAGCCAGTTAGCTTATCTTAAAGATTGAGAATAGGGGGAAACAGCTAGCATGGTTCCGTCCAAAGGCAAAAAAAATCTACTTACTAGCATCTCTAAAGCTCACTCAGAACGAGAGAGAAGTCATTCATTTAATTGTATACAAACCAAACTGTGAATACTACTACACTTCTAGTATATGTTGTATAGTTCTTGATTGGAATTAGATTTTGTCTGGCAGTGTGAAAACAACCAATTAACAATTTGTGATTCATTTTTTGTTTATTTTAAACAAACAATGTATGATGTGCTAATTAGTGAGCTGTTTCCCCTTTTTACTCCGCTGTCCCCTGCTACTGTTACTGTACTTTGGCAAGCAAGTCTGTATTTTAAACAATGCTGAACTATTTTTTAGAGGTTATGCCATATACAGTGCAACTGGTTAAACATATTTAAAAAACTCAATAGTAAAATATAATGTTTATGAGGGGGAATTAAAGATACTAAAGGGAAAAAAGTTACAATGAGGCTAGCAATCTATCACCAGCACAAAAGCTGCAGTGAATATGTGAAGTAATATCTGAGCAAATTGAAAACAAACAACAGATTTTAAACTTGGAAACAGGAGTAATGAATGACTAACTAGAGCTCTACAAAAAATTAAAACACAGGATAAACAACAAAATGATGACGTTTTGGCTGAATAGTCTGAAAATATAACATAGCAAGTAGTGCCAGTAGTCCAATATGTGTCCCATACTATAAATAACAGAAAAACACCTAGTCACACAAACATATGCAGAGCTTTAATGATAAGCTCCTTTCCACTAAAACAAGTTCTTCATGCGTGGCCGCATAAGGCCAAACATCAGTGAGCAATTAAGGCCCAGTCTTTCTTTGATAAGATCTCTAGTCATTATGACTTGGATAATTGTGGGTCTTGGCAGAATATTTCCCCTTGTGAAAATCTGGGTGTGTCTGAGAGCTTATCGCACCAGCTACGGAGGCTGGATTAAATCATGTTCTCTCTGTCTGGATGGCCTTCCAGAAATCCTGCTAGTAGCAGCCAGATCCTGGGTGAAATGAATTACAGCGGGGTTGGACTGATTCAGAAAAACTTTTTCCCAAGGGGCTGAAGCTTATATTAGTGCAACAACTGGGTCTAGTGTGCATTGTAAAACAGGGAAAGGTCTTGAGAAACGTATTTAGCAAAGACTGTTATTTAGATCAGGCATAGAGTTACACAGACAAATGAAGAGATAAAGTTCCACTTAATTTCATAGGTATAACTTCCTTCACTACCTGCATAAAAATAGACTTTCTGCAAATTTGATATTACTGAGGGTTTCAGGCACTACATAATCAAAACATATGACTACTGCTGTCTACTCAATCACAGGCCAAAAGCTGTGAAATAAACAGTTCTTTTTTATCTCTAGGGGGCCTGTATCAGCGCCAACCTTTCTGTTTTCACCTCAACATTTATAAAGCAGGATTTTCAAGCTGTAAGAAATCCAGGAAAGCTTAATTCTGGATGGAAGCCAAGCATTGTGGTTGCTGTGGTTCAGGGGCCAGAATCAAAATGTCTGGAGATGTGGCGAGCTGAGAAGCCATTCAATACTCTTCAGTTTATTGTAGCTGCTCTGATTGTTCACTTAGTAAAATGCCACAATACAGGTCAGCAGCAGGAGCCAATACAAAGTGCTGGCTGAGGCTATGCCTACGCTGATCAGCGTCACATTTCAGACATCTCTGACGACATGCCAAAGAGTGTTTCCAATAAGAGAAGTGATTTAGGGAATTTTTGAACTGACTGGTTTGAAAAGCAATAGAAACGTTAGCAGACAGAGAACATGCAGGAAAAATGTAGACATGAATAACGCCAACAGAAGGTTCTGACGTCTGCACGTAAGAGATGAAATTCATGTGTGTGGGAGCATATTAGATATGTATGTCTACTCCACCACTTAGCCCCACAGGAACTCTACATCCTGCCATCTGAATGGATTAACTGGTCCCATACACAGCCACACTGTTAATTCATGCTTTCAACACTGTGTACCATATCTGGGAGATGAGCCTGATTGATGCTGTCTCCATCTGCCTCAGCTCCGGAGATGGATGTTGGAGTGCATTCTGGGATAGGCGCCTCTCTTCCTATAACTGCTTTACAGTATTTGTCCCTCCAACAGCTGCATGTGCACAGGCCTGCTTGATGAAAAAGATCTGGCTACAGATGCAGAGCCTGCTGGCATTGTAGCACAGAGAGTGTGTCTCAGATGGCGCTTCGGGAGAGTTGGGATGGAGAGACATACTGTATCTATCCCACGCTGTGTGCTGAGCTCTCTATGGTCCTTTGTTCCCTCAGGCCCAGCAAGAAGCCAAACACCCATGGGACTCATTTGGCTCTGTTTGTGGATAGAAATACACCAACTCTTCCTGGCCTGGCTTGGTTAATATTGCTGTGCGTTTAGCTACCTCGCATTCATCTGTAGCATACAGACATATATCCTCTGCTATGTCTGTAATTTGTACAAAATTCACATTTTGTGTTTTCCTTCCTTTTCCACCATGTAAAAGTCCACCTGAGGACAAGACAGCCATGTTGGAAATGCATGTTATCATCATGATGCTCATCGGGAGCTAAGGTCATGGCAAGGATCATGTTTGTACCACAAAAACAAACATGTCTGCAATCCACAAGCAGAAGCTCAACTTGACACCATTCAAGTTCATTAAAAGTCTGCCCAAGCAGGGAAACAATCACAACTCCAGATACATGGTCATACTAGAAACAGCAAGACGTTCAACCTGCAAACACAACACATACAGCCTGTGGGAATTACCATGCTGCACTTTACCCTGGTTCCCCATCTGCAGGCCTCCTCGATTTTGGCAGCAGCCAAAATGGTAGATAAGAGGATGATTCTGGACATATCCTCTTTGAGTCACAAAGTAGACTGCCAGGTGGTACAGTAGTTAAACGTTTCCAGGCTGAATGTTTAGACATAAATTTTAAGTTTAAGAACATATTACAGTATGTGATCCAAGTCAAAAGCATAAAGAGTAATATGAGATGGAAAGCTACTGTGGAATTTGGGCTTCTCTTTTAATTTATTCTCCTCTCTTTCAGTATGAGAAACGTGTTGAATGAATTTCCACTTGTGCCTTTCAACATGTATAATCATATTGTATTCATGAGATGCGTTTTTGTTACACTTGATATGCCAAATTCCTCAGTGATCGTTACAACCAAGAACAGTGGCAACAACGGTGAAACTATAATTTTCTACAGGTGCTGATTTCACGTAAAATATTTTAACAGTGCCTCTGATCAGCACTGGTGGTGTGGTTTGTCTGGAGTGGGAGTGAAAGCAACCAGTGATCCATGATTAACGTGGAGAGCTCCCACTATGACCACAGTTTCCTCTGAGAAATGGCTGCATGGCTACATTCAAAGCCTTGAGTCAACAAGCCGCATAACCACCAGCCCTATTAGTCACAGGCAAACAGTGGGGCAGATATAAGCATAACGGTTAATGCAGAAAAAGCAGTATCATCTGCATCAACTCAGTGGACTGATTTTAATGAATGAAGGGTCCATGTTTGTATACACAGTGCTGCTGCCTGTATGAGCATGGCCTTAGATACTTAATGTCATTACTCTTTCCAGATGTGACATTACATTTAGGAATAGTTTAGGAACAGAATAGTTTATGTTCCAGTACAAAAGTCTTTACAACATGAACTCACTATTGTGCACTATCACTGTATTGCTCTGCTATCCAGGTAGCTGATGTCAGCTGAGCCTGAGCCTTATGTAACAGACAGTAGAGAGAGATGACCTGGAGTCTGCTCACATATCCTGCTCTGCCCTACTCTGTTTCCTGCAGAAGACTGACGTCAGAGAGAAATGAGGGGCATTTGGTTCATATGAAAAATTAATAGGAGGGAGTGAATGCATCTTAAAATCTTAAAAAAGTTTAGTCAGGAGTGCTGGCCATTGGTCCTAACCTTCATAGTTGGGGCTGATGGACTGATGACAGGGACAAGCCTTCCCTACTTCTACTCACAAGAAAACTTTGTTCCAGAGGAGGAAGCAGTTATTTGTTTGCCAGCTGCATACAGACGTATCTATTGTAAATTTTAGGGTTTTAATCCCACAGAACAGGCAACTGGGAAATTCAAGACATAGCTGAAAAGGTCAGAGGAGAGGTGGAACACAGGAGACAGAAATACAATACGAGGGAGTAAGGTATGTAGTTGTGGTCGCATATGTCAAAATTTCCAGTGAACAGAAGCCTTCTCATATGTTTTGTCTATCCCACTAAGACTTTATTTTAGGCTGTCACTCATAAATGTGATGGATTTGATTGGTAGGACTATTCATACGTGAGTTTATTCTCTAAAATAACATTTTACTTTGGAGGTGTGCCTGGAAAGAGCTGACAACATGTCTGTCATTACTGGATTTTGATAGAGAGAAATTCCAACTAGACAAAGTAAACGTTTTGACAGATTTGCTACCATATACAGTATGGCCAGTATGTATGGTTGCCCTTCTCAAAGAGATGGAATTGAAAAATCTCTTTAGGTGGCTTAATCCAAAAAGCCTATGTCAAATTGTCAAAAATCTGATAATTGAGTAAAGGATCATTTTCAAAGAGATATATCGACAAAACTCTTAAAATCAACCACAGACACTTTCCCAGTAGGGTGACCACAGTAGGGTTTCCTCATTGTGAACTACAGATGAAAATAAAGCAAATCAACAAGAATGCACAGCAGAAGATTTGACTGACTTTAAACCCCATCAGCCACTTTTTTTTAAATTCTGTCCTTATTTGTCTGTGTCGTTACGTCTCTACGCTATTTCTTGTTCTTGGCACCACTTAGCAGACTAAGTCAGGAACAGGGTGCAACTGACATAACAATTCAGGCCTGCTCCAAGGAAGACATATAGAGTACTTTACACCTTCTCTAGTAGGGGTAATGAATGGAGACTGGCTGTGGGATGTCTTATTGTGTCTTCCCCACTCCTCTTCTTACTTCATAATAGAGCCTTGGCACAGGTCTTGTCTCACTCTGTGACCTCACATTGCTCGTGCTTTCCTGGCTTGGAAAAAGTGGAACCTCAGCTTGATATATGAAACCAAGACTTACATCCACCACTTCTCCAGGGGAAACATTGTTCCATCCCTAAAAGATCATTCTTTACTTGTAGAATACAGAGCATTTCCAACAGTTCACAAGGGCTTAGTGTTGAATGTGCATTACACAAGTACTCAAATAGCTTTCTGAAAGTGCCAATGAAAAACAGCCAAGTATTCAAATAATTCCTCACCAATATTTAAAGAAAGACATTTTACAATTTTGGCAAAACCTTTTCCTCTATCCTCAAAATTTCAGGGAAATCTTTTGGGTAAAATAACTAATAATTAGAATAATCAGAGCTGCCTGTTTGGACACGTTTCACTCCAGCAGAGGAAAATGTCTCATTTTGACGTAAACACCACCTCTTATGAGAAGTTAGTCAGCTTCACAAGAAACATGATGGTGAAAACAGTCCTTGTATGGGTATATGTGACTCTGAAACATAGTTTGCTTTTTACAACATTGAACCTGTATCCTCACTTCTTTTGATTTGTACCAGATCTGTGACTCATGACGCAAAAATGCACTGCTAGACAAGGACAAAGAAAACATATGCATAGCAAATGTGCATTCTACAGAGGTATTGATTAGAAGATTTACTATGACTTCAAGATAATTGTTTTGGGAAGGAGGATGTATAAAAAGTGCCAAAACATTTGGTTGAGTTTCACTGAGCTACCACAAACATGTGGATGTTTCAGCCAGCTAATTCCATAACATCAGCAAAGGCACAAAATGACTCAAGACCCTTACAATTAGCAAGAAGAGCACCATAAATATCAGATGTAATTGAGAAGTGGTTTGGTGGAGAGTAATTACCCAGATGACAAACTGGCTAAAAAGTGAATGATGACCTCAGTGCCCAAACAAATTTTGGCACTTTGACTGACTGTGAGCAGATTAGAAACCCACTGGGACTACATCCAAAATGAAGTACAATGTGACAAGATAAGCCTGAACCTGTAGCCACTAATGCTCCATCAAAATATGGCCGGAAACTATTACTCCCTTATCAACATCATCGATCAAGAATATGGTTCTATGGCAAAAATTATGAATCAGACCAAAAGTTTATATTCCACAAGACTGGAACTTAAACAGTCAAACACTCAAACCAAGAAACTCAAAGTCTGATTAGCAGTCTCTAGAGAATTAGCTGAATGCCCTGGAAAGGATCATCTGAGAAATTATTTGTTGAACACGTTCTAGTCACACTTATTCCAGCAACTATATAACAAACTGAAACAGTCACAGACTAAAGAAAATATAATCTTCCTGCTCGATTTTTAAAGCAAATGGGTTTGAATGGGTTAATACTTCTGTCTGGTAAATCATGTTATATTTTCCTACATTTTACTGATTTACTGTAATACATGGCAAATGGCAGTTAAAGCTTACTTGCGTTACTGAATATTTGTTTTACTTCGAGAGTATTAAAGATTTAACATAAGAACCCAGTCATCTGGTTTGATTTACTGCAATGATAAACACAACCAGCGTTAAACAGGAGTGTAATGAACCACTGTTTGTTCAAGAGTGTTTAAATAATATCTAATAGCACAGTGTGTCAATTTGTTTTCTGTGAGCCTGCCTGTACAACAGTAATGATAGCTAAAACTAATTTCTCTTGGTGAAAAACCACAAAATACAGACTATTAATATACAGTACATTAAAAAACAAATAATGTTTTTATATGGTCTTAAACAGCAGAGCTAGATTTGGTGAAACTCAAGGCTTTATCATGTAAGGTGAAATGAGTTCACACAAGAGGAGTTGTGGTTGGCATGAGTGACAAATATGCAATTAACTGCACTGATTTTAGAGGCTGGTGGCATAAGTGAACAAAGAAACATATTCAAAAATGGAGGAAGCTATTAGCTGCTAGCAGCTTATTAGCTGTGTTGCTCCATCCATTAAACATTTAGCATTTAACTTCTCAAAACAGGAATGGTTTCCATCAAGAGTTGATGACACATTAGCCTTTTGAAAAAACTGTGAACTGACAGTTAGCGCTACCGTTAATTAACTGTCAACCTACCAAGCTCTGGAATCTTTTTCTCCTCTTAGTTGTCTGAATTAAATGTACAGTCATACGAACACGTCATTTAGGAGTAAATGCACAAAGAAAAGAGTACTGTGAGTACCAGCTGGCACTAGCACCTTGGGTAGTAGTTTGTCACCACTTTCTGCAATGCTACTGCAGAGGTGATGTAAGACTTCTCTGACCTCTCCTTTCCTGGCAAGGTGTTGAGGTTTTGCCAAAAAAGGATGTTCCTGGCTATAATAAGACGCATGGCTGCATCACTTACACAGTGTGGACAGGCTGTTTAGTGGCCATAGCTTGTTGGGTCTGGATCTTGGTGGTATCAGCTCCCTGCTGTTCTGAGGGCCGTCTCCGTGGTTGGTCTTTCTGGAAGGGGTTGGCGCCGGGTTGAATACGCCGCAGGGAGCCTCCATCACGGATGTACACCTGCTCTGGGGCCACCTCCTCACAGCGGGGCCCCTGAAAGCCTGAGCGACACACACAAGTATGCGGCCGGCTGCAGGAGCCCCGGTTCTGGCAGGGGGGCTGGCAGTCAGCTGAAGAGAGAGCACAGATGGAGATCAAATTTTCAGGAGGTCATGACACAGCATGTAGCTACTTTGTATAAGGGAGCAGTAGCAGAAATTGCTCTACCTCCTCTCAACATTGGGGCTTTCTTCAAATTGATTCAATCAAGAGGCCATTAGTTTCACTTCTCAAAACCTTTTTGTACATTTCATTTAGCAGAGTGCCGGGAGGGACTGTCATATTCAATTTCAAATTAGTCTTTTATTGCCCTATTTAGTCTAAATGCATATGATCACTTACATTAAATCCATATCCAATTTCTTCAGATTCATAGCTCAGTTTTGTGCTGCAAACGTTTCTATACAGAATGGTTTGACTGTAACACAGACAGCTTAAAAGGGTAATAAAAGCAAGAGGGCATAAAGAAAATGAGCAAGGGGGAAAAACAGGTTACTTAAGGCCAATACCAAATAGCTGACACTTCATCAAAGAGCTGTAGAGCTGTATCCTTTTAACTAAATCTGAAGGGGCTTACTGTACTAAAAAGATGAATAAGTGCATAATATTTTTCAATTGTCTGCAAATACACAGTGCTGAGGTCATTTCATGCTCATGGAAAAATATTCTTTGTCACTCTACCAGCCCACCACATATCCTAGTGGCAGTTACTGAAAGTACTAAAAGAGCTATGGCACACAATTTAAAGTAAACAAGCTCTCAATCTTGTGACACAAATATATGTTGTAGACCACACTTGAGGATTTATAACATTGTTCTCAAACACTAAATCAGGCCACTGGTCTGTCATGGCTAAAGCAAACAGCAGCCCTCTGTCAACAGGGCTATGGAATGCTATTGACACAGATGCTGTAGACACTGCTAGCTTGCAGGCAGGAACGCTTCCACGGCTCTTGGCAGTGAGAAGTGCTGGCAGTTGAAAAGGGCCCCACTGGGTGTGAACAGTGCTCTACCTGCTGCACACTTCCTGTTATTGCGATAGTACTCACAGTAAAGGGCCATTTTATGTTTCTTTTAATTTTGAGTAAAAACAAAGCTCATGCCTAAAGGAACAGAAAGAAACACGACTGAATTGTGTAATAACTACAGCACCAGACTTATTTACACAGACAGAGCTCTGTGTTTTGGTTTTCTCAGATCATGGTGCATGCTGTCACTGCATAGTTAGCTTGTGGTATGATGAGAAAAATTGGCAAATTGAGGATTGAGTATCAGGCAATTGCCACTCTCCTTTTCTCTATGATGAAGAAATTTTTATTTAGACCAAACAATTCCCTGAAGCATTTGGTTTTAATAACTCTGGGGAAAATGTAGCCACTTTGTTGATGAAACATACAAAGAGAACCAAGGTTGTGGATTTGTATAACTAGGTATGTGATCTAAATTTTCCATCATGGGATAAAATAGGAATTGCTTAAGCTCTGTTTGGCAAGGAGTTAAATACATCATCTAACTAAAGTAGGAGCTGGCTGAGCGCCACTCCCTTGTCCAGAGTCTGTTTAACCTCAAGTTTGGGGATGAAGCGGTGGATCAAATAGACCACAGATTCCAAGGACATTATGCTGCAGCAGGAGAACTCTGTAATGTGTGAAAGTGCATTATTCAAATAAATTGTTTGAATTGGAATGAGACACAGTAGGGGGCACAAAAAATAATCCAATAAATGGGGTGTCATGGATGGTTTACAATGGGATATGTGTTCAATTGAATGATGTGTGACTCATTTTCAACCGTGAGGCACAGAATTGATACCAGCTAAATATGTTGCCTGTGCTGACAATACAGTGGACAGGTCAGTGACTCTGGTGCTGGCACGTGCCCCACATGAAGGCTCTTACGTGGCTGCAGCATGCAGTGTCACTGCCTGTCTGTGTTGTCACTGGGCCCTGCCTCTGGGCTGTTGAACACATTGTCACAGTAATTGCTGCCGTGCAGATTTGTCTTGCACATCATTAAAACTAATTGCCTTGCATTCCATCCATTTCACAAATATGTGTAGCAATTATTACTTTGCAGGAGTAATCATAAAATGAGAATCCGCTTGAAATAAAAGAGGAGAAATGGCAAACATTCCTGCCGTTGACACTTCAGCCTTGATTATGAATGAGACAGACTGGCCACGTTTTGGAAGATTGTGTCCAGATCCAGTCATCTGAAAAGAGGAGACTATTAGACTGCTGTTGGCAGCCTTGAACCTTCCAAACAAACATGCTGATCCAGACAAATCAGTAATAAAACACAATTAACATGGAAACAGCATTGTCTTTGAGCTTAGCTAAATGTCTTTAACACTATAACACTTTCAATTCTTACAAATGTAATCCACATATTGATGCAAATCTTTACTACACACAGAAATGTCTGACAGATGGTTAGTGCAAACATTCATCCTTCTGCAAAAAGTACTCATCTGGGGTTACACAAGACCTTTTCTAACCATATCAGCATTTCTATTGTCAAAGTTCTTAGCTGCATTTAAGTAGATAATGCGGTAATCAGGATTACCCAGGATCCTTTATTAAGTTAAGAATTGTCCATACTTTCTCTAGCGGGTTACAGTTATCTGTTTTAAAGGTCCCCCATTATGCAAAATCCATATTTTAGTCATTTTTACATTTGCATTTATATGGGTCCGAACAGTCAAGTCTATTTTCTCCATAATCTGGGGGTTTGTTTAGGTGGATACTACATCAATACACTGTGTTTCTGGTGCTCTTGGCAGTTTATAGACGGAATCTGTACCCTGTCTTTATTACATCAACACAACTTTCCGGAGGAGAGCACATCTTAAAACCAGTTGTTCCAGAGACAGTGTCAGAGTGCTAAATTTTAGCCAGGGCAGAAATAAATATCTGCACTTTTTTCAGCATGAACATTTTACACATTCAGCAAACACCAGGGACCTGTTTTTAATAGGTATAAAAGGGGTATAATATGAGACCTTAAAGCTTAGGTCTGCATGTGCCTCTGTATCCAAGGAAAACTCCTCCACTGAACTCTCATTTCCAACTTAGCACTCGTTTTCAGGCCACTACAATACACTAGAGATTAGCCTTCCTCTTTCTCTGACTCAGAGTAATACAACCCATCAGGTTTTTACAGCCCTTTCATTCAGTGAGAGGGAATTTGAAACCAGCATCTGACATAACTCAAACGTAGAGAAATTTCCTCACTTTACACAGGTCAACTGAACTACCAGAGGTAACCTGACATTTATGAAAATAATATTGATAATGAAAGCATAATAGCAATAATCTTGAGAAGAACTCTCTACAGGCTAAGCACATTATGTGCCATTATGGGATTTAGAGGCTGGAAGCTGCTCCGGAAATTTGAATTTAGTAGAATATGACAAAAGGCTTGACTAAAGGCCCTGTCAAACCTTAAAAATGAGAGACAGGAAGTTAGGAAATGAGATTGAAATGTAAAATGGCATTAGAAATTATAGTTACAGCAACTTACCTCCTACTGTGGCAATTGTTTAATTGAGTTTAGTGGACATAGTCAGAGCAATAAAAATTGATGTAACTTTGCACCAAACAAAACAATTAATAACTCAGAGTACATAAACTGGTAAACTGCTTGTGATGATTGATGTGAGGATATTTTAGAATGGAGGCAACATGGAGCTACAAGCTTTAAAAAGATGCCTCTCATCCGAACACACTGTCCACTGAAGAAGTAAGAATTGGTCTATTGAGCAGTTAATACAATTACCTCTCAATGTTAGTCATTGCAAGTGAGTGCTAATCTCTTTAGAACATGTGATTTCCACATGGTTGCTAGTGCAAGTGGTATTATTTCAGGCTTGCCTAATATGCTAACTTTGCTGTCTACAGCTAAACTCCTGTTACTGCAACTCTTAATGCTTTGATTAAAAGAATCACTACTACATTGTTGTAATCAGAAGCAGGAGGTAGGGAACCTGACCTTATTTGACTAATACTTTATGTTCTCTTTGTGGTTGTGTAATATAGCACCAAATTAAGGTGCCTCTGTCATAAATGCACACACAGTATGATTTTTTTGGGTGGGTCCAATACAGTAGTTGGAGCTTTTATTGTCCTAACCAACATCGAACCCATTTCATGGGGATTTTATTAACTTACATCGAGTCCATGACACTGTGTACATTACTGCTACATTGTGTCTCTACCATACCCCTCAAACTCCCACATTCAGCTTGTAATGACCCACATGATGGAGCGCTCTGTGCAGGATATCTGGATGTGGGTGCATGTGCCCACAACTTGTAAAGTGACTGTGTGAGACGTGGTGTTCACCAAAAACCCACAATTCCCCATCCTCCTGAGGGATCACATCCCAACAACTTCCATATGGTCTTTAAGCAGAAGGGTGCACTGATATATGGTTAGCTGTGGGCTGTCCTAACAACACTGTGGCCTCCGTAAGCGTGTGTGTGACTGAATGTTTGTTGTAAATGTTGCTCTACAAGTGTCAATCAAGTCCAGTTTAGTCTTTTTAGCCTTACTGCTTAGAGCACATGTGGTTTCTTGTACCATGGTGCCATAAAAACCAGAAGCAAACGTGTTATTAAAGAATACTCTTCAGCTTTACACAACCGTGTTTGTCCCACTTTTTCCTTCATTATTTCCTTTTTATCAGCAGCTCATGAACAAAGACATACAACTAAAGAAAGAATAAATCCTACAGGAAGGCATCTAGGTCCAGACGCTGAGTAGTACCAAATTTTTACCACACTTTCATCTAGGGTAGCAATTAGAAAAACATGTGGTGCAGAAGGCCAAAACAAGGCCTAACTGCAACTTACAAACAGGCACGCCAGCTGGAGTAGGGAAAGCAGAACTCCTGGTTTGTGTAGAAAAACTACAAGCAAGCTGTCTAGTGTCTGTGTTAATAATGGGGTTTGGGATGATGGGGTGTGTATTGATTATAGGATCTGTCTAATGGGCTGTAATTCTCCACAGGGGTTGCCAAGGCAGTGTTATACCCGTGAACTGTGAACTGTACAACCCCCACAAATCCACGTGCACGACATATAAAGCTAAGGAGGGCTCTGTGGCATCTTAAAAACTTCATCCTGGTCTTGTAAAACAGAGGACACTGCTGGTTCTCATTGCAGTAACATTCAACAGGAAAGTCCTAGTAACTCAGCAGGTCACACTTGATCATGATTCTACCTCCTCGCCTAACTACAGGTCATGCTGTATAGTATCATGGGAGGTGTACTATACGCCACAACAAACAGAATAATTGAAATATGTTATGCACAACAAATGTATATAATTTAAACATATTTAGAGAATGAATACTTATATGACCCAAGCCAAGAGGAAAAAATCTCAGTGGTGTGGATGTTCCTATTTTTGAGCTTTAATAAAATGTGTATAAGAACCGGTTCAGTACATTTGGGTATTCAATTGTTACAAGTTAACAAAAATCTAAGTGAGATGCCTTGTGCCTAGGAAAATTAGAAGTACAGTACATTTTTTTACTGCTGTTTTGGAGGTCAGAAAACAAAACAGTATGTCCTTGATAGTTTACCACGCTGTTTCTTGTCATAGAAAGAAGGAGCATAAATGAATTTCACACACAAGATTGAAGTTTAAATTAAGACAACCACTATGATACATGGCTAAAACAGTAGTTTTATTACTGCTAGAATATACTTAATCAATTGACATAAAACCACTAAAGGATGGCTTTGTCTGTGAAAATCTCATTTAATCTTTGGAAATTGAAAAACCTTTCACTAAATTCAACCTACAGTATCAATGATACATACATAGAATGAGAAACAGAGAAACATTCTAGATGCCGCATTTTCTATTTCGAAAAATAGGATGAGACTATTTGTGATGTGAAGCAAGAGAGGTAGAGAGAGAGAGAGAGAAAGCCTTTCTGTATGAAGAGTAATTTTAGGTTTGGGACACGGCCCTGAGCGGCACAGCAGGCCAAAGAAAGCTGGAAGGCAATCAAAAAGAAACTCCTTTCTACCGCTTTTCACTCTGTCAATCACCAACTGCTTAAGACACTGAAAACAACTTTATTTCACCATGTGAATGATGCGTCTTTCATCTACACCCGCTAAGACAGCAGCAGGTTTAAATCAAGAGCCATCTGTCGGCTTTTTTTCAAGGGTCGTGATCTCAGTGCCGGCTGTATTTGCAGCATGTTGCCATATGTACTGCATGCTTTCACCAAAACACTGTGATGATGGTCGTGTGGCAAAATGGATGTGCTGCAGAACATAGTTCAAATTACGGAGGAGATAAGGGAAGGGAGCTTTCAGCTCTTCCTTGTTAGTTTTGCTGCTTCTGTCCCAATTTTTTTTGAGACGTTTTGAGATGATGCCATCAACTTTCAGTTATGTTTTTATTTTATTAATTTAAATTTGCCAAAAAAATTTGTAATCATGTAGATTCAATAGAGATCCTCTTAATTAAAGAGAGTTAGACAAGCTGGCAGCTTGAAATGTCAGACCGTGCAATCTATACATACATGCATGGAGTACTAAAACCAATGTGTAAAGGTTTTAAATAAATTAAGTACAAAAGATGTTACACAAGCTTTTACATTTTGTGAAGTCTATGACGTTATTTATAATTGCTGATTTTGCCTGTCTTGTTTGTTTCAGTGATTTGAACAGCTTATGGACACAATTTGTAAAATGTATAATTGCATTGTCCAGTTACAGCTTTAGAAGCTGAACAATTGAGCTGGGACTGGTTGGGAGTGCTCCCCTTCTCTCCAGTATTGCAGGAAGCTGCTCTCCTTGCCCCCTGTAAATCTTTCCCCTGCTGCAAGTCCCTCTTAATAAACTAATAAACTAAATTTGGTTTATTAAACAATAATGTCATTACTTAAGTCAAGAGTTAAATGCAATCAAACACCAAGTTAAAATTGAGCCAGTACATTTTTAGCACATTAAACTTTGGGTAACTGTCTTATAGATGGCAGAATGCTATCACTGAGTTCCATTGAGCTTGTCGTGGAGGGAGAGAACACACACATGCAAATTGTGGGCACTACAGACACCCAAAAAAATTACAGGAAGTGGTTCGCAGGTAGTAGCAGTGGCTGTTTTTTTTTCAAGGAGCAGTATAGTGTATTTATCTGTAAATCAGCAAAATGATCTGACCTGATCCTGACTTTTTCAGGTGTACTTCTGGCTGAGTCAGGAACAATTTGACAACTTATTGAGAAGGTTAGGGCCGGGGCTCACAAAAATAAAGACCAACTTTTTTGCTTCTCTGCAGACCGGTGTGCACGCAGCTGTCCGTTCTCTGCAAATGGACGCACTGAGTCAACGTCACAGAGCGCTGCGGCCAAGTTGAACATTCTTTAACTTTGGCACAATGTGCAGGAACAGCATGCACGGCCTTGCGCTCAGCTCAGCTCAGCTCAGCTCAGCGGATAATCAATGCGATCTTGCCATGCAAACATAGAGAATTAATGTTTTTTTGGTACGGAGCTGCATCCACCAGGTCCTATCTAAAAACAACATACACGGCATACTGTATGTGAGTTTTTCACTGTGCACATCCACTCACAGTGTGACACATCTTAGTTATGCACTGCATCGGGCTCTGTATGAAGTTCAACGCGCCAAAGTGGCTAGTGGGAGTGATTGCGTTACTCTCAATTGATGAAATCCACCTGCATTTGGCGGGTTGGTGGGTGTTAATGTAAAGCCCTGGTTACACCTCTAGCAGCAACACTACTACTTGCAAATGACTATTGCTTCAGCTCACAGTGTGTGTCCTACCCAGTAGCCTATTTAAGAAAACACTTATAGTCAAGTTTGAGTCAAAGCCAAAGCATTCAAGACTGCAAGAAGAAGAAGAGCATCTTCGTCTGACAGCAGATAAAAAGAAGAAGAGATACACTTTAAAGCACTGTAAATCTATGATTCCATAACAGGTTTCAAAAGTTCTTTCTATATTGTTTTCCAACAGAGGCTGTAAAACAAAACTTCAAAACAGCAATTCTACACAAATGAGGCAATACAAGGGAATTAAGTGAGGGTTACTGTTTACCCCAAAACATGTCAGCAATTCAATCTTTCATTCTAATTCCACATCTAAGTAACTTGTTATTTTGAAAACACATTTCAGTGGCAACTCCACATCCAGCACAAACCCATAGTACAATGTTACTGGATCAACAAGCTGTTTTTTCTGTGTGAGTAATTACTGTTTAGGCAGGTGTACAACAATTCCATGGGACATGATCAATGTCGTACGGTAACTTAATAATTATGTTGTTGATCTGTTGGGGACAAAGACAAAAACATTTAATTAGTTTTTGTATCGAGACCTGTAGCCTGTTGACATTTACATTAATGCAGCTGACAAAGCCTTGCCTATTTCAGGGCTACAATATGACCTTCCTCTGCTCTTCGTCGTGTGTAGATTTGAATCTCAATACAGTGAGGAATAAGTCTAGAGCGCTGAAACAAGATAAAGCAAACTGATGAGTACAGAAAAGCTCGATTCTGGGCCCTGTTTTTGTTCTTTGAACATCACTAAAAAGATCCAGGATCAAATGAGTAATGCTGGATGTTTTAATCCTGGACAAGGATATCTGGTTATGTTAGTTCTTTAAACCCATTTGAGAAGTGGAATACTGGATTTAATTATCTGGGACAAATGCATGCTCTTGTGGTTATTGACTAGACCACACACACTGGAAACCAAGATCAGCAGGTTTCCCATTCAGTACATGTCCAAAGGAGGAGAGGCAGACAGCAGAAAGGGAGAGAAAGAGACAGGGAAAGAGAACCTTTTTAACCCAACTGTGAATAATTACTCAGCAAAAGCAGCAAAAATGCAGAAAGATGGAGAGAAGTGTCTGACGAAATGCAAATCCTTAATGACAGTTAATGTATAATCTTTCAACTATAGTCAGTGCACATGAACTGGGTAACAGGTGAAATGTAAGTTTCAGAATATTCTGCCGCCTCTGTTACTCCTAATCCACCTACCCTTAACAGTATATTTATGAATTATCCCATCGTTTGCTATGTATTGCTAGCGTTGCGCAGTACTCTTTATCTTATACCCTCCATCCATCCGTCCATTATACAAACTGCTATTCATGTCAAGTGTTACTGGAATGCTGGAGCCGATCCCAGCTGTCATTAAGCAAGAGGCAGGGTACACCCTGGACAGGTCACCAGTCTATCACAGTGATAACAAATATAACATTCACCTACCAGCAATTTAGACTGACCACCTAACTTAACTACATGTCTATTGCCTGTAGGATGAAGCTGGAGAACATGGAGAAAACCTACACAGGCACAGGGAGAACATGCAAACCGCACACAGAAAGACACCTTGCCGAACCATAGATTCAAACCCATATGCTTCTTACTGTGAGGAAACAGTCATCCACTACACTACTGTGCCACCCATGTCATATAAAATAATAACTGCTTGCATAAACATGCCCCATCCACAGTGGGCAGACTTTCTGGCCCAACACTGTTCAAATGTGATAGTTTATCTTGTTCCTGGACAGCTACTGAACCAATTCCTGTCATATATTTAATCTGAGCTTAACCTCACTGAAGAAGAAAGAACTGATGGGAAGCCATAATTCTATACATCCAATCCAGCCTCACAGGTTCGGCCTCCAGCTGACACTTTTAATATTAGACATTATTTTAATCTTTTCTGTGACAATTTCCTGTTTGCAGCTTAGTCCACTCCACTGTGAATGTGTTTTTCTCATGCTGCCATCTCCAAATGAAGCAGCCAGAGTCTCAGGCGGGGACAGAATAAAGATAGCCTCAACATGTTTTCCTCCATGGAGGTCTTCTATGTGGGGGCTTCCAGTCCTAGCTCAAGTCTGGGGTTTTTGTGTTGGCACCTTGCCGGCCGTGGGGCTTCACTCAGCTGATGATAACATAGCCTCCCGTCACCTGGGTGAGAGCCAAACTGTAAGAGGGTCCAGATGGTTGGACAAACTCCTGGCTTGCTCAGATGCCCTGCTTTGTTTAACATAGGCATGTTAGCTGGACCTGTTACTTTCTGGGATATTTTAAGTATTTACTCTTTTAATTTAGGTAACTGCAGTTCCATATTAGATGTAATTTACACCTTTGTGAGGGTGGTTTTAGTTTGGAAAAATAGATTTGCACTGGGCAGGAGGGAAGGAGATCTAATTATGAGCCTTTTGAGCCTGATCAGCTTGTTGTGTAACTCACTGTCTGCAATGTGCATGAACTATGTGTGCATGTGTGGGTGAGGGAGACAATTAGTACAGAAGAAACAGAGAAAACAGTAAACGTGTCAACAGAAGTATAGCTAACAGCTACCTAGGTAAATATATAGATAGACATATTTCTATGTTAGGTCGACAATTGCTTGCTTGCTTCTTGTTAAATTCAAATATAACTTTTTCTCAGAAAAAGCTCCAATCCTAACCTGTTATTGTAGTTTTCAGAAAGCAATGGTGCTCATAAACATCAATATGAAAAGAGTAAAAATAGTATAGCCTTTTCTATTGTAATTTTAGACTCTTTATCAAGAATAGGCTTAACAAGATGACATTTTGCTGTGACAGTTTAAGTAGAAGCTGTACACAGCATTCATTCATTTCAGTGTATTGCACTTCACTCCAGTTACCTGGCTGTTATGATATTCAACACCACTGTGGTGAAAAAAGAAGAAGCAGTTCCATCAGTAATTAAAGGCTTGTGTCAAAAAGAATGAGTGCTGCTAATATCCATGCAAGGATCTTACATGGAAAGAAAAGTCAAACACCACATGATGAATTTGACCATGGGGACAATAACACCCCATGGGGTGATTGCACTTGTTATTAGTAGCTATTTACTATATTATAGCCTGCAAAGGCTCTCTGTCTGCAAGGTTTACTCGCACAAAAGGATCTAATATACCTTCTAATATACTTAATGCATGTCAGTGTGCTTATGAGCCACTTCACAAACACATATGTTCTTGGTTTCCAAGCAGTAAGAGTAGATCTAATGAGCTGAATGAAAGAACATTCAGCAGGTTACATTTATTTAAAATGTATGTTTGTTTGTTTTTTAACTTACGTTTTATGCAGCGATTTGTACCAGGTGCCAAAGCCCAACCAGAGCAGCACTGCTGACCTCCACAGACATTGGGTCTAAACAAAGGAAGACATACAAAAAAGACATAAGAAATAAGACACTGTCAACCCGTATGCAAATACACATCAATGTACTGTATAATGCCTTTACATAACCCATGGAGCGATAACATTGAGGGTGGATAGGCTCAGACCTTTGCATGACCAACTGATTGCAAAAGCTGTTTCAAATCAATCTAATGTGGCTGGCCTATTGATATAAACACTATGGGGATTATGCTATAATTGTATTTTATTTGATAAAACTTTCAAGGCAAGTCACGAAACTTTATCTTAGTCTGGACCCACAAGTCCCTATGTCAGTTGAGCAAAAGTCCAGAGTGGAAACAGATACAGTTATCTGAGCTTTGAAGGGATTATTCGAGGCACATGGGACATGAAAAGCACCCTGCATCCTCTATAAATCGCTGAGCAAATGAGAGATGACAAGTCTTAAACTATTATAACTGGATTCTTTGCACTCTTTAATCCGCACTTGCAGTGGAGGCCAATTTTTTGTAAATAGATGAAAAGGCACCAGACCGCTAGAGCAACTTTAGGGCAACAGTCAACGTGCTGGCATGGAACTGTGCCCCATCATCTTTTCACAAGATATTACAGTAAGTGGATGTCTGACTCATGGTGATTCGAGAAGATAACATGGATTGACTCTTTGACCTCAGCTGTACTGCGCTCATTACATACTGCGAGTATTACTGAGGCGTCACTGGAATAACATGCAGATCTTTGGGCGCTCTGGCAGGCTTAACCCTGTCGTAAATCAAGCACATCAGGCCAGGCTCGTGCCAAAGACATCAGTCATCACATCCAAATTCCATGGGGATGGATATATGTAACAGAAAACTTAATACAACAGAATTATTATCATGCCCCAGGTTAAAATACAGAATACCTTGTTCACACCTTGTATTTTTATTTAAATCCCAACATGATATGGTTCAGTATTATTTCACCACTGAGCTATCTGGATCACTCAAACATCTGACAGGTGCACAAAAACAGAAGGGGGAGTCACACTTAGTCAGGTTGAATATAAAGGAGAGTTAAGTGAACCCAGTGCTGCCAGTGCCGCGGGGTACAGTAAATGAGTAAGCTGACTGGGAATTCCAAGAGGAAATGTGTCATGAAAATACTTTCTCTAACAAGCAGCAGATGATTCATCGGGGGCTAATGATTCATAATGTTAGAATCGCCATACTGACTACTATAAGGTAATTTTCCGCAGATTTATTTAACACCACCTTTATGCTTCTTTAAAACTCAAAGAACCCTATTCATTCAACACTGGCATAGGTTTTTTGGCAATATCAAACTGGGCATTTTAAATACAGGGCACATCAATTCAACCATGCATCAGTGCAACTGTCTGGGTGACAGACATGTTTAAAATGTATTAAAAACTGTTGTTTTTAATACGTGAGGGATTCAAGCCTATTGATGGCACACTATACAACATATCAACGTAACCATCATTCTGTGCCATATACAAATTATTTGTATATGGCAACACATTTTGCTGGTAATTTAGCACTTACATAATGTGGTAACTTAAATACTGTAATCAAGGGGAGATGTCCTTTTGAGAGACACAATGGTGATTTGTATTCATATTTTCTGTCTAAACAGAAAGACAATCTAATCCTCATCTGATTATGTAAATAAACTCCCCTCTAGCATATATCATGTTTGTCCATATGGAACAAACAGCACTGTTTGCACAAGGGTTCGTTTAGCAAAAAGAAAAGAATTATATTATGGAAACAACACAAACTCCAGTTTGGAGTTTAACTGACACAAAAATAAGAATTTGCAGCTCTGAGAGTTTGTCTTCAGAAACAGGTGTTTCTGATCATTGAGTGACTGTAAATGTTCAGCAGCCAGTACTCGGGATGAGCCATTACAATACATGGCCACAGGCAACATCACAAAACTGGTGCACACGCACACTTAAGTAGGCTGCAGCCCTCTCCTACCACAAATGAGTGTGCAGTAATAGAAATAAATAGTGATAATTTTGCATGAGTTTCAAATATGGTCCAGCAATTCATACACATTTGCTGTTCATTATAAGCTTCCTTAGCAATGAGCCCAATGTTTAACCTCAGCTGTCATTATATGTCCTGCAATGACCCTGATAACAAAGTCAATATATTACAGAAATGTAGTTCAGTAATCAGCTTGTATCGATATGGAGCAATTATAGTGGCCTGCAGAGAACCTGTCTGTCATTCTTACCCAACAAGTCTTCTTGTGCTGCTCGAATTGGGTTTGCTGCTCTGCCTGCGGTTCACCCTGGTTCTATGCTGCTGGTTGGCTGATTGCCTGGCGGTGCGCAGCGCAACATCCCTCGGCACGGAGGCATGGTCTTCTCGGGAGGTAGCTGCAGCATGAGCAGGTCCAGCTCTGGATGTGTGTCTGCCATCCCCATGAGATGATGCGCCCCTAGGCAGGCGGACCAAAGTCCTAGACTGGAAGGTCCCAGAAGAAGTTTTAGCGGATGGTCCGGAGGACGCGAAGTCCCCAGTTCCACCTCCACCCTGACTGCTCACCCCGGTCTGCTGTTGGTCCCAGACGCCCAGATCTACCACAGCACCCTCTTTCCTCCCACCTGCTTTGGCCGTGTAAGTGTCACCAACTCGCACGAGTGCGACACTCAAAACCATCAGAAGAGCAAACCCCGCACGGTCCATTTTGGTCATAGAAAGTTTTGAAAGTACCGCGGAAAAGCGCAGATCTCGTTACAAATTAATGGAGAGCCAGTAGAAAACGAGCGGTTTAAAAAAATCCTCGATTAGGTGAGTTCAGCAAGACGAAAGCCTGGATACGTCTTCATAATGCCCAGGTGACACTAACACAGAATGTCTGCGGATTATCAAATCACCACAGTCCGAAAGTGAGAAATTCACTAAAAACTCACTACAAACAGCGTTAAAAAGAAAATACTTTAAGCGAACTTCACTTCATCTAATTTATGTTCAGAAGAGAGACGCAAACAGAGCAGCGCGCTGCCTCTTGGAACTTCACTCCTACTCCAAGTGAGAGTTTGAATCGTGCTCCCATGAATATCACCACCTCCTTGGATCTGAAGTCACCGGGAATTTTTGTAGGGATTGCATGCGCTTTGCGAGAAGAAACTCCCCCTTGTCGACTGTTATGTTGCTTCCACTCACTGCACCGCTCGGTCCATGTGCCCACACGCACTTTCTCTGCAAAGTCAGTGTGTGTCCTTTTCTGTGATTCCTTTGAACAGAACAGCTGTCGTGAATGCAGCTGTATTAATCGTTATGTTCAGTTTCAACTTATGTACTAATAGGACGTCACGAGTGTCAAACATTTCCAGGCTCACAGCACTGATGCTGAATTATTTACTTTTATAAACATTTGGAATTACTGCTACTACTACTACTTTGAGTAGTAGTCAGTGTATCTCAGTGTGAAGCACTTTGAATGTCATTTATGCTGTAGTTCACAGCACATTCTGTAGGCTACAGAGCTTAATGTGATGTAGCAGTAAGGCATGGCGAGATCAAAGTTCAAACTCAAACTGAAAACCTCGGAAAACTGGTCAAGTTATGTAACAAATCTCATTTATCTCCCTCTCTGATCCATGCTGCATCATCACTTTCCCTCTGAGTGGAAACAACACATTTCTATTTTCTCATAGGGATTTTTGAACAACCCAAAGAGAGTTGGCTCCCTCTCCTAATTCAACCCACAAAGATGCACGGCTGTCTCTCTCTCACAAGTGGTCCCGCAGCACCATTACCACTTTCTCTGGACTGCCACCAAAACACACATCAGCAAAGGGGAAGACTAGTAGTCTGCCCGTTCATTCTCCTTCCCACCACAACTGGGATATAGTTTCTTTGTGAACATTTGAAAAGATGGAGCGTCCTTCTTACACCAGACTCTTTTCCTCGTGTCTTCATCCAGGCAAACATATGTGGAAACGATGTGCTGCATACCGCATCTGATTAAAGCTCATGTTCCAGCCCATGAAAAACCTAATTGTCCAGCAGTCTCACTCCACCCATGTTGCCTCCTTGGGGTCATTAGCCACCCTGAAACTGATCATGAACAGTCCATCCCAATGTCCTTGAGGGCGACACAGGCGATGTACAAACTCATGCTCATTGACCTGTATGAGTGAGTAGCTGCCTGGTGTTGCTGCATATGCTCAGTAATCTGTTTCTGTATCGTGGTATATAAATAAATACACACAGCACTGGTTCCCAACCTTTTTGGCAGAAGCACCACAGTTAGATCAACTAAGGTATCCACAACACACATGTTCCAAATTATTTTGATTTATTTATTTAATGTAACATTATTTGACACTATTAATTAAATAAACGCAGCTATACAATATTTTCTAACAGTGTAGTCCAAAGTTTGCATATACAGCAAAAAAAAAAGCCGTTGACATCTCAACCACTTATCCTAGTTACTCAAGAGTATTTTGTCTCTAATGTAATATTAGTTATCAATGCTTTAGACTAATTGTTGGTCTATTTCACCAATTTGGATTATCCATAATGTTTTACTAACAATTCAACTAACCTACACACCCATTGCTTTTGCTAACCTTTTATGCACCTCACTTTAGATGTTTGGACTGTTTAATATTTGTTGTTTATTATTTCTACTGCTAATTTAAGTATATCATTGTTACAAACTACAATACTTTTCAGCTATTTGCTTACCAAAAGCAGAATGTAACAGGATCGGACTTCAGAACTTACCTTATATCACAGCCTGTAGATTACAAAGTT
>OMLM01007233.1:20160-51074 GCA_900302695.1 Helostoma temminkii | reverse complement strand
AAGTTTATATAATAGACAGTATATAATTTGTTTTTAGACTTTTAAACAGACAAGGTGAAGCTAGCTAGCTAACTAGCTAATTTTTTGAAACTTTGTTCATACAACAAATATTGTAATTATTATTATCATTATCATTATCATTATCATTATCATTATCATTATCATTATTATTATCCTGTTAAAAACCTACTCAAATGTACACATTTGGGAAAAAATATTATAATAGTTAATCTGGGTGTGGCAGTGACAAAAAATAATGGCTGGGAAGGTTCAGTCATCCAGGTTATGTGGCAACTGGACAGGTTCAGTTGCCACTGAACAGAACCTTTTGGGATGAAAGCTGGGGACCACTGTATATAATGCAGGGCTTGAGCCAAGATAAACAATCAGATAAGGACACCAATTGAGGCAACAGACAAGAGTTGCAGCCAGCTGCTCTCATGGGCTGGTAGCTAAACTTACTTGACCTCTGCTCATGCCAACTAGAATTTAATGTACACTTAAAAGCAACATTTAGTACTCAAGTGTTAGCTCTTTGGAGTTTTAGTTATTGGAAAACTTTCTGAGGGCAGCGTTTAAAGTTGGCTAAATACCTGGGTATATCTTTCAAACAAAACTGTAATTTGAGTTGAGCTATTTAGGAATCTTCCAAGTATGTCCTGAGAACTTCAGAAGTATCCTGGTGGCACAAAATCACTGAAAATCTGTTGAACAACATGTTATGAAAGTCGAACTTAATGTGGCCCAATGTTATACAATTTGCAGCATCTGGAGAAACCCTAGAATAAATACCAGGAGGATGTCTCTGGCTATAACTGATGCTTCTACACAAAGGATCCTTTGAAAACTCTGGCATGACAACCAAGCCACTCCTATCATCTTTCAAATACACAGCAGAAATATAACTGCATTACACTGCACAGTTTATTACAAAGCATGGGGTTGTAGTAACAATAACAATATTCAAGACAGGCATTACTCTGGCACAAACAACTTTGTGTGCATGTTTTATCAAGAGCTCAAGGTGGATTTCATTTGTTTCCATCTACAGTATTCAGTGTTTTCAATCAATATTGTAACCGTTCACATGTTCAGAAGCTGCTAAACATTAATTTAATGCCATATAATGAATTCTACCATGGGAACAACATCTACACTAGCAGTCAAAGGTTTGGACACACATAGAAATGTCTATGTTTGTGTATGTGAAAGAAAAGTGGATTTTATAACATCTAATTGATCTGAAATACAGTGTAGACATTGTTAAAATGTAGCTGGAAACAACTCTTTTTTAAAAGGAAATACCGTCTTCCAGTAACATGCTATGTAATTCCTATGCGTGTCTAAACTTTTGACTGGTAGTGTACATGTTTACCTGTTTGGTGTTAATGTGCCAAGAGAGATACTTTTGCATGCATTTTGGTGAGAATGGCTACCTCATTGCTAATAAGCGAGTGAAAAGTCTGGGTTCAAGTGTATCCATTAGAAAGCCAGCGCCATTAAGTATCAACAGCTTATTCTTAGTCTTGCCTCCAGAATTTTAAATGATCCATGTGAATCAGCCTCTGTGATGACTTTCAATGGAGAACACGTCAATCTCTTGTTAGCTACCTTTTGCTGTTTGTATCAAAGCCTTCAGCTCTCCTTTCTCTGTGCCCAGCAGCTAATATAATACTGACATTGTTCAGACTGGGCAGCAGTGAGGACCTGGGGGAAATGTGGAAAAAAGGAGGTTAGTCTGGCAAAGAAAAGCTTCATAAAAGCTTAAATTATGTGATTATTAATACGTTTTTTTTTCATTATACATCACAGCTTTACTTGGAAGTCATGTTATAGAAGACCTTCGTTTTGCTTCTTAACAAATTGAGCTGTGTACATAAAACAGGCATTCACTCAAAAACAGGAAACAGTTGAAGATAGACAAGGATAGATGTAATGCGCTTAGGCCAAAGACTACAGAGTCATTTCCAGCTCGTATGAATGAAATGCTGTCAGCTGTGTAACAGAAGTAGGTCACATGGGCGTTATTTAAGACAGGCCCTTTCACTTCATTATTGATGGTATTCATACAGGTTTTTTTATTGTTGTTGTTTTTAAATGATTGTTCAAGTTCTGGCTTGAAAAATCTGAATACTATTTGTGTGCTTTACATAGCATTTTTATACATTGGTGAACACAATGGAAAATGTACTTTTAAGTAGTGGAGCGATCCAGAAATATGTTAAAGTGAACCAGATTTTAGCACCACTGGCTATGTTTCTAATGCATGTCATAGCACTGGCAAACAGAGCCACTTTGCATTACTTCACAAGTGAATGATCAGCTCATTCATTTATGGGTGTGAGTTGTTAAGTTAGCAAAGGCTTTAATGCTGCCTGGGTTGTCAGTGCTAAAATGTGCAAGAAAACTGTAACAAAGGTTACATTAAGTACTTTTTTACAAATTACCCATTTACCCGCCAGATGACAAGTGGTTTTCACTAAGGTACAGAAATCATTACACATCATATGTTACTGCACAGTGTGATATAGAGGGACTCATCACACTTTGGACTAAAATGTTTTATAGGCAGATTTCAGAGTCTTTTTTTTCATGAACAGTCCATCCCAATGGACACAGTGTTTTCTCATAGTGTAATAATTGTGTAGTTGACAAGACAACCATGGAGTTAATGCTTTGAATAGCCTTGCTCCTTGAATAATTCAGTGGGCTCTGGTTTCTGATATAGGAGTCTTAAAAAAAACAGACAGAAAAGCAGCTGCTGTCCACCTGCTTCCATCTATGGACTAAATATGCAAAGAGTAATACCTCTCTGATTGGCTTAGATGTATCAGAGTCAGTTGCTGACAGTCTCTGGTATTTGAAATGTAATCCAGGAAGCTGCATTACATTATAAGCAAGATATATGATCATGATTGTCAAAGTGTTTCTAATATATTTAACCAAAAGTGAAATTCGTTGGACCAAGGGAGTGAGGGAGGACCCATAGCCCTACATCAAACACATAAAGAGGAAGTTTCCTGCGGATTTATTACAATTCACAGTTTCTAGTTTATGACTTAAAAATAAAAATAAATGGATGGCAGCCTTGGTGGGCTGTTGAAATATACACTGGCCAAAGTATTTTACTTTGGTTGATTTGAAAACCTACTCCTCTATACTGTAATCTTTCAAAATGTTCCACTTTAGCCTTGAATTTTGTGGTGTAGTCCCTCTGTCTCTTGAAGTTTGATTTAAAAGTGTCTCCAATGAACAATACGCAGAGTGATGTAACATTACCGAATGAGCCTGGAGCAGTTTCAAAGGGTGGATCATGTTGGCAGCCAATTAGGTCAAGTATGAACTTAATGATTTTCCAGAAAACATACATTTTCCAAAGATGTGGGGCCTTATAGTCATTTGCCAGATGTGGCTTAAACATTTGGGTTCACAAGAAATAAATCACAGTATAAATCAGTGTTGGAAATGATGTATGAATAAAAATGAGATGGAGATTGTGCCCTGTAAAACATGCATTTTTACAATTCTGAGTATTTAGCTGTCATGTTTTAGTTTCTTTTTCAAAGGATGGGGTAATAACCTGAACTAACTTTAGTAACTTTCTTCCTTTATCTCTCCCTGCTCTTAAACCTTTTCCAGCTCCCCAACCTCCATTCTTTGTGCCTTTCCAGCCACTGACCTAGGCCCTATGCTCTCATCTTCCTCTGGTCTTCCTGGCTGTGACCTGGCCACGAGACCCGCTGGGCTGGCTCAGCTGCTACTTGTCCTGAAGGGGTGATAGATTACCATACGCAACCCAGTGCCCGTCCACAGCGTCTCCATAAACACACCATGGAAAATTAAGGTCGAGTACTTTCCACATTAGCAGCTTTTCCAGGAGTACAGAAATGGATATCTGCACCAATTACCCTACATTTCTCCACCCACCCCAGGAGAAACAACTCCACACAATTATCTACCAAAGTACTAACTGATGGCTCTATTCAACACAGTTTTATAACAGACAACATGATTCATGCAGAGGCAATATTAGATGGCATAGTTTACAATTAGAGGTGAATGTGAGGCACCTCTGAGTTCATGCCAATTGTCTGACACCAGTTTGACTTGCAACTGGGGCAGTAAAGAGCAAAAAGATTAACTTAAGCATTTGTGATGTCATGCTGCAAAACACATTTTAGAGACTACATCTGATCAGTTTTTTCTTTTTATATCTACTTTTAATGAGTGTCCTGCAGATCTTATAAAAGAGGTTTTATTCTTGAACCAGGACCTGTAAAAATACCCTTTACACTTATGCAGGAACTGTTGTATTCTACTCACTTACTCCTTTAATTGACTCCAGAGAACTCCTTCTCAACACATTTTCAACCAAGTATCAGGACTGTAATGTTGATAATGCTGAAAGTAAAAACATGGATGGTAAGTAAATTTAAGTACATAAAAGTACTTAGTGTATTTACAACACTATGAGCTGCACAGACTCTTGCAGATGTTTTGAAACCACATGTTTTTCCACAGGACCCACAAAAATGATTTGAGGATTTTTTGAACAAACAGCATTGGCACAGAATACAACATTGTAAAAACTGTAAAACTGTTTTATTATTTTTATTTCACCCCAAAGCCCAAAGTCAACAGTCTGACTACACACATAGTAAAGGAAAGTTTACCAAATTGTCAGTTGTTTTGAAATTAGACTGCAGCATGTTGAGTAATTCAGGTCTGTTTACCTTTATTGCTGGGAAGAGATGATGCATGAACCCCTTTTGGTGGCTGACTCACTGATGACACGTGCCTTCCAGCCTCTGACACAACAGCACTTGAATTTGTTATGGTATTAGTTGAGGTCAGGCTATGTACCAAAGCCAACTAGCTATATACAAACTAACTAGTTATGTCTTCAAGTTGTTCTCCAACCATATGTTTGATAACTCTCGTCCCACTGGACCGGCCTCACGCTTGGTTAGCTGTGAGCACAGAATCATGTGCTCTCTTCAGCAACAGTTAGGTGAATAAAATATCTTCTTCAGTGCCCCCAATTAACAGTGAAGGTGAAGTGCCAGAAAGTTATGATGGGATTTACCCTCCATATGTGGTCAATTTGACCTGAATAGCTTCCTATTAAGCATGATAAATGTGTTTTGTTTTCAATCCATTAAACATTTTCCCTATAGTCCATTTAGTCAGAACATTCAGTTGGCTTGCTGCAACCTACGTTCTATTTAGCAAGAGTACACTTCCAGGGAAAAGAAGATGACACAAGAATTAGCCAAAAGTACTTCAAACTGTTAATCTCTAGTGTTGGTGGGGGATCTCTCCAGTGTGAGGGTCAACAGGATAACATCAACAGTAGCAAATGAAAAAAACTTCAGTCCAGTCAGTGCAACAGCCATCAGCGAAACCTTCTTATGACCATGGGATCCATTAGAGGGGACAGTGGGGGAAAAATAGGCATGTGTGGCTCAGTGAGGAAGCCTCTATGACCTGTCTACAAGAGCCCCTCAGGCAGACAGACACCAAGGCCTCTAACAGATGTTTGGGAAGACTGCTCCATTCATCATGGCAGTTTTGTGGAATCTCTTTGATCTGATTTAAAAAAAAATTCAGCCAGATGTAGATAGATAGATAGATAGATAGATAGATAGATAGATAGATAGATAGATAGATAGATAGATAGATAGATAGATAGATAGATAGATAGATAGATAGATAGATAGATAGATAGATAGATAGATAGATATTTTCATGTCTGTTAAGTGGGTCATAGTTACTGAAAACCTCCGGTCTCTGCCCAGCTCATAAATCACAACCCGAGGGAGCTGTTGGGCTGGACAAATTATTGTGCAAGACAGTCTACAACACTACACCACTCTCAGTTTCATCCAGCATTCCCTTACTGTGCTCAGTAACAAACATAAATTGGCATGTTCACAATGGAGTGTGAAGTCATGGTTGCAGGGTCTCAGTCAGCCCATGTGGAACTGCCTTTTCCTCCTACTCTCTCATGCCTCAGCAGTGGGGTTTAAATTACCAAAGGCAAAGACTACAAGATGATAAATACCAACGTACAAACCAAAAACATCAGCAGAACCAGGAAAACTGCTCTCCCCAAACTGCTCACAAAGCTAATTTATAATAAAACATGGAGGGATAACTTTCTTTTGTTAACATTCCAGTTCAATGCAATGTAAAAGTATTCATATGACTTTACCCCAACCTCCCAGTGCAGCTGAATTTTATACTTAAGCGCTCAGTAGGGAGCAGGAAGAGAGGCCCTGTGTGTCCAGAGCCCCGTCTCCTGAGCGGCACTAAGCACACAGCAGGCTTCAAGGGCAAATGTTCATTAGGGAGCCAAGTTTTAATAAGCCTGCAGACAGACATGCTGCTAAAAACCTCAAGTGCCAGAAGAGGTGAGTTTACTTATCTTGCTGATCCTCATGACTTCACATGGCATCATGAGCAACGTATCTACATGACCCAGTGGTCACCTACTGCACATCATTGACCATCAGGCCAGGGAGTAAAGTGTTATATTTCACTTGTGGAATTGGTTTTGGATGACCAAACTGAATTAAGACAGACGGGTCAAGCAATGCTTCTTTCAAAGATGTGTAAAATTCACATTCATCATTTCCTTGCAGTTAAATCAGAAACTAGCCGAAAAAAGACCTATTGCAGAGCTAAACACTCATGAACTTTGTATGTTAAATCTAAGAGCACCTTTTGAGAAATGAAATATGGATTTTCTTGTTAAGAGTTAGATGAGAAAATTGATACCACTCTCACGTATGTCTGCCTTAAGCTGAATGCACGAGCAATCAATCTGTAGCAACATGTAATAGTAATATCTACTCAACTCAACCCGTCATTTTATCTCATTAAATCATACCACATCTGAAACTGCACCACACAGTATCTATCAGCTTACCACAAAACAGCTTTTAAAATTTAATAAAATTATACTCCACAAAGTTGCTGCTTTTTCTTTTCTCCATACAGAATGAGTACCTTTCTTCATGAATAATTGTGCCAAAGTACACACTGGATTTTATCAAAGGAAGAAATAAATTACTTAACTAATAAAAACAGGATGATGGGAAAGTAGCAAAACACATGACGATGATAGACGTGACTGTTATCAAGAGCTGTTAACAAAATTATAATGTCATTCAACTGTTTCTCCTTAACTGCTGCCACTGTGAGATAAGGCCTTGATATAAGTTTTATATGGGATTAACATGGATTCCTAAGATTAAAATGTGCACTTTGTTATGTACAAGGTTTTCTATTTGGAAACCGTCTAATAATACAGTGGATTTCATAATGGTTATATGGAGAATGGAATGGTGTGCGTGATATTCATAAACAATGTAATCTCTGTTTGTTGTTTGTACATGGATCCATCTGTGGCTTTCAAAGAAAACAACTGAGACAGATCCAGTCAGAGATATTATCCACCAAAGGCCTGGCTAATCTTACTTGCTGTAATAGTCAAATTTGCATTAGTTCTTTTCCTATTTCCATCACCTTATTGTTTTCATCTCACCAGTTAAGAGTGTTGAGAAGTTTGGTAATCAGTGGCTGTGCTTGCACAGGGCCCAGGCATCTGTCCACTATTTAACTCAAAGAATGATTCCATCTTGGCAGCAAAGAGATCAGATCAAGTTATTAGATTGCTGCGTCATCCCTTATGATGATAAAAGGTGTTGTGTAGGGTCACTCTTTTATTGATGAATTGATCAAAAAAATTTACTGAATGTGTGTCTGAGGCCAGGCCACATCTGGAAGCAACCTGGTGGCTGTTAATCACAAACCTAAACAGAAAATAACTCAGTCTCTTTGTCACAAACACCCAGGAACTCCGTTAGTTGCATAACAGCCTTTATTTTATTTAGTCATTTTCATACTTAGCAAAAACACAGAAAATGGAAAATGTTGATATTCATGTGGTGATAAATACAGGGAGCCTGTGAATTGTGAGTGAAAACTTAAGTGGTACATACTGTATATTTATATGGACGTTTATTTCCATGAAAACCTCCTTGGAGGAGTCTTTTTGGGCAAATTCTTTGCTGATGTAATGTTTACTTTACCACAAAAATCTTGCTGTTGCATTCTGTAATGACTGTAACAAGATCACAGATCAATTCAGTGGATGGAAAATATCTCAACCGCAGTCCACGGACAATGTTGGATATCTCACGAAATTTGCATGTCCTTGTGGATTAGTTGGCCTGTTATGGAAATGGTTTTGAAATGATGACGGTGGTCAGGAATAGATGGCTTACATGGATGCAACATCTTAATAGCGGATCTGATGGATTATGATGACAATGTAATGGTAGAACATTTAATGAATATTGAGAATTTCTGTGTTCATTAACAGGGTTTTATAGCCAGGACTGTGTTACTGTTCTCAACTTTTGTCCAAATGAAGCAAACAAATCAAAAGCATGTCTGCATGTCTCGGCCCAGAGCAGGAATATGTATTTTCTTTCACTGGCTTCATGCAAGCATTTCATTGCAAACAGTTTTGGAATTTTTATTTATTTATTTATATTTTTGAATATGCTCTGTTCATATGCTCTGTAACGTTTCTGTTTAAAATTCGAAAGCATAAATGTGCTCGTTGTTACCGCATCTTTGAATTCTTGAAGTTGAATTGCCTGTATCATATTTCTGATCATATAAACAAATATAAACGAAACGTAGGCATGTTTTTAGAAAACAGGAAGTATAAAATTTTGAGTTTACATGTTTCTTGTTGTAAAGGCGTAATGACCCTTGATGGGGATAGGGGTGGTGTCGGTGCAGGGTCCTCTACTTAGCCTCTTTCCACCAATCACCATCAAAGAAAAATATACAGGAAGATCTTCTCATAACTCACAGTCAGAGCAAAGCAAACTCTTGCT
The DNA here is from genome assembly GCA_900302695.1 of Helostoma temminkii. Classification (NCBI taxonomy): domain Eukaryota; kingdom Metazoa; phylum Chordata; class Actinopteri; order Anabantiformes; family Helostomatidae; genus Helostoma; species Helostoma temminkii. The sequence goes on along the minus strand of OMLM01007233.1, from coordinate 42,159 downwards.
GGCATGTCCATGGCCTCAGTCATGTCCTCACTTGTTTCTGGTCTCTACAGTTCTCTCTAAAGTGTCCTGGATGGTATCCTCATCATCCCGTTGGGTGGCTGACACCCTCAGACAGGAAGGGACTCTTGCCATGACCCACAGTGCTAACACAGTAGAGAGGAGCCTGGATGGATTACATCATATCCTCTTTTGGGTTTGGAGCCTGATAACTTTTTGAAAAGAGGGACCTGCAGTATTCCTTTAACAGCGGAACATATTTGTGGAAAATATAAATTTTTGTAGCCTATGATTACATGCACTGAATGTGACATGAACCAATGACTGGAGTCATGTGAATCTGCTATTCCTGAGGACATAGCTGAAATGAAATCAGGTTGAAAACACACAGTCGTTTTTTCGAAGGGTTTAGGCTGCAGCCTGCCATTATCTAAACTGGGAGCCGGGCACGTTTTAGAAGCAGCAGCTGATAGGATGCAGTCAATCTTTCTGTCAGTATGAACAGAACCTCACCCTGTTCCTCTCTCTCACTGGGGTGGTCCCTACTGTGCCGACCATCTCAGTTTGGGATGTTTTGGCAGAGATCACAGCAGCGGACAGGAACATGCTTCCCCTCAATCAGCAGTTTTCAGCAGGTGTGCTGTACCTCTCTGCTTAGTAACCCACATTGCTAAATCACTGGCTCCTGGCAGTTCCAGTTCAGTAAATCTAACTGTATGCAGTGTGGTGCGTGGTGCCAGCCTAGACTCACACACTGGCCAAACTAAATGTGCAAATGCAAAACATTTTTAACAGCTTGTCTTTGATGCACCTGTGAAATTGCTCTTCCCTCAACAAATTCATCTTCACCACAGACAAGTGAAGGTGAGATGTAGCTCTGCACTGAATTGATTTTGGCCATTTCTGATGAGTACTCAGAAAGAGATGGCACATTTGCGGGCCAGATGTAGCTAGCATAGTGTAGCAGTACTGTTGTGGTTGCACAGTGTGGTCAGTGAAAACCATTTACAACCTCTTCCTCTAATTAAAGAATGAAAAAATGAATCATCCTTTCATCTGAAAAACTGTGATTTTTTGGTCAAATGGTGACTAAAAGCACTTTCACATTGTTGTAGTGTGGCCCAAACCACAGGCCAACGCGGTGTTTCATTCACAAATACTAAGTCTTAGGTATTGTGGTGTGGTGCATGTCCAGCCAGTTTATGAACAGCAAGCACAGCAGGAAGGTCATTTATAAGCATCAGTCTGGTTAAGAAACTTTCAAATTTTGATGTAAAGAAAGTATTTTAAATCTGTGGTTACACTGTTTGAATCTCTAAGCATTCATAATAACTCATATGACATCACCAAATAGCAGTGTTCATTGCAGAGGCTGCATTGCTGCGGAACGGTGCCCATGCTGACCCCTGAATACCACAACATTAACACCACCATATGGATTTAATGTTGTGGCTGATTTGAGGATTTTTATGTTCATGTAACAGTGGGAGTGCTGAACTCGTGGCCCCAAGCCAGAGTGATGCAACTTTTGATTACATCATAAGAATGTGTTGTAAACATTCTCCTCCATAGTTCAGGAGCTGTATCAATGTTATGCATGTACAGTTACATGGACAATTGAATGTAGTGAGTTTTATGAGCAGAACTGCTATGAGGTTCTGTGAGGCTGCACTACACAGAATACTTCATATGTAGCTTTATATTTACCTTCAGATCCACATTGTTTTAGTTTTTACTTAATTTAACTATTTGTTAAATATATATAAAATGCAGCCAAAAGAAAATATTGGATATAATGAGATTTTAAGGAGGCTGTACAGTATTATTTTTTTGTTAGACTTCAGCTGCTGTCATCATGAATTTGTGTATCACATATTTGTGGATTTATGGATAATCCTTCAATTATTTTATACTTACTGAGATATTTCAAACAAAACACCACAATGATAAAAAAGGATAAGTCTGAAAAACATGCGACAAGTCAAACGTGGCACTTATCTATCTAGTAGATCTGGTGCTATTTCACAGGATGATTGATAGTGCTGAAGAAGTTACAGGATTATCAAAGTCAGTAAGACTCATCATCTGGAAACCATGAACATGTACAAAATTCCATAGTAATCCCAAGGTGTTGGGATATTTCAGCTTCTTACACTGTACACATACAGACAGCTATCTGGATAAATCTGATTTTACAGCTGATTCATACCTGTGGTGACAACTGTGGTGACAACTGTACTGACAAATAGGGTGGAGCAGCATGAGGGTTACAGAGGAAATATAATGACCAAAATGTTTCCCACCACAGTGAATATAATACAGTTGTACATCCCAGCAGGACAACTAACCCCATGAATCAATAGTCTCTGTCCAACATCATATATAATATAGACAGTCATCAGCTGGGGGACGCTTTATCTCCCCACAAGACCACGGTAAGCTTCTGCTTGTCTCTGACTTCTGACATTTACATCAAAACAAAATGTGTTTGCAGTCCTGTTTTGGTAAGAAGGATGTATTTTCATCTCTGTGTAGCCTACTACATGGAATTCAATGTGGATTCACAACATCCCAGTCTAGGTGTTGAGAGCCAGGTCTCAGCACTTAAATCACAGAGGACTGATAGCAGCAACAAATAATCTGGTAAATATCAAGAGATGAGGGGAGAAATCTCTTTAATCAGCAGCAGTAACCCATCCATACATTCCTCTGCTCTGCTCAGTTGCCAGACCATTGTCATCACTGTGATCTGCATTTCCACAGCAGTTTTCCCCCTAAATATAAACAACATCAGTTGCAAAATCACATGGTTACCAGTCATAAAAAGAGACATTTAAGACCCTGATAGAGCAACTGCAGAAGACACAGCTGGATGCAGGCAGAAATTCCCTCCAAAAAGCAAAAAGTATATTTAGTGGACAGCCATTGTAGAAAGTGGATGAAGGAGGACTTGTTCACAGAGACCTGATGTTTACCAATGTTTGGACTGAGGCCTGAGTGGCCTTTCACATGTAACATGAAGTCAGTACACTATAGTGGTAAACTTCCTGAGGAGAACTTCACTCCAGGCCTGTTGCTGGAACGACGCTCTCCTGTCCTTCAACAATCCTGATTAAGGTTGGCCACGGAATCGGCCCAATCATCACAGATGATGAATACCTGCAGCTAGTCCAGTTGGCAGGTAATCAGTGGTGTCCAATCAGGTAATGAGGACCTGCATGCTGAAATGGGAAGCAAACAACCTCATGGCTGTTTAGCAGGAGGGAGGGAGTGTGGTCATGCAACGATACTTAAGACATGCCACATTTGTGTTCTTTGTCCTGTGTCTGTCTGTATACAATTTTATTTAATACAGAAGGACATTTCCTCAGAGACAGGGTGTCTGACTGAGATAGGAAATGAAGCACTGTATTTCCAATCATGTAAATTCTTTGGTTGAAGAGAACCACCCATCAACTGACTCCCCCAGGAATGTGGCAACCCTGAACCCCAAAACCAAGCTGCACAGCTCTGGAGATGTTTATGTAATATTACATGGAAAATTTTGGAAAGAAAATGTTTTCCCGGAGAATTAGTATCATCAGATGCATTTCCAAAAATGCACAATATTGTCACTGAGTGATATTTCAGGTTCTCAAGGGAAGGAGAAGTGTTCCAACATGGTACATTACTCTTAGTGAGTGCCAGAGGATGAGGATTTCTGATTTGTGGTTCCTCTTTAGCAAGCATTCCTGGGGGAAATTTGAGAAAGACCATTATGCAAATCCACAGGTGCATGCCAAGACCAAATAACTGGACTCCTGCTTCCAAGTACTTCAAGATGCCTTTCTGCCTTCTCCTGATAGTGTTTAGACCACAGTGTGAGGAGACTCGCCAAGAACATGTGGGTGTAGAGAGGAGGGCCATGAGGCCTGCATGTCCAGAGCCCTAAAGCAAAGAAATTAAAAATAAATTTTTACTTGCAGTGTCTGATCGAGCAGGCAAACATTTAGTCATGCAAGAATGTTCCTATCATATCTTGTCCTGATATGGCTGTCAGTTATGACACCATCTCCATAAAGAGCAGAAGGAGGCCTTGTTTTTGATTTCACTTTTAGGAGTTTGTTTTTATATCATTATCACATTCCTTACACAGTAGAGCTGTCAATAGATTGATTTCATTATGACTTGGGCTGTTGTGAAACCAGAGCGTTTGAATGAACTTCTGTCTGTGCAGAAAACGAGAAATGTCTAGAATTCAGGGGAATTAATCTGCTCCGGTCTCTCTGTGTTGAAGACTTACAGTGTGGAGGGTCAGCTGAAGACAGGAAAGCCCCTCATCACTCATTGTTGCTAAGCTGTCCCAAGGGATGACAGCAGAAAGATGGGGCTTCTACTCATTTCACATGAAGATCCAGTGCCCCCTTGTGTCTTTAACTCCAAAAAAGACATACATAAATTTAAGTACACTTCAGAAATACTTGAATTTATTTTTAACGTTCTGCAGAAGTAAGGAATTAAACTTTAAAAACCAGCATGGGCAGATTTTTTTCTTAAATCTGTGTTAAGAAAACAGTACTAGTGGAAACAAAAATGGTCTTAGTATGACATCCTTTCCAGATTTACCTCGAGTAAACACAGTAATAGTGTTTTAATATGGTCACATTCTATTTGTACATTCTCCGTCTCCACTTGAGTACTTTTTCGGACACATCTAGGAACCACTTTCCTGTAAGATCAGCACCACAAGCCTCTTCCAAATACAGAATGCCAGTTTGTGTGTAATATCTTTGATGTACACTGCATAACACAATCCAAATATGATGCACAAAAAGTGAGATACAAAAAGAATTTAGTCCATTTTTATTCCCACAATCAAAGGACCTGCAGTGCAGGAAATCTTAACATTCATAGGCAGAAGCTTTCCATTAAAAAAGTAAAAGGAAAAGTTTCCCAGCTTCAAAGTCATAGGCAAATATTTCACAATATCTACATTGCTAAAAGTTACACTCAGGCCACTGAACCCAGAAACCATCCTAACATAAAACTGAGTAGTAGACGCTAATGAAAAGCAGAACATTAAACAAGAACATACAACTACAGGACAGACCTCATTCATAATAGTTTATAATGGCCATGTCGTTTAATGGAACTTCAACTAACAACTACTTTTACTTCAGATAAATATGATATAAGCCATTGGTATTGTTACTGAAAACACACCCTTGATGAATAACTGTAGTCCTCAGTAACTCAGGTCAGCATTGCACAACCCAAATCACAATAATAGCACAAAAAAAAACAAAAAACAAACACCCATCCAAAAACCCTCTTGTGAACCTGTGAGACATTATGAAAACAAATGCTCATCAAATCCCACTGTAGTGGATCAACAGATCCAACATCGTCAAATCCCACTGCATCCCAACATGAAGCAATTAACACCGATCTTAAACATGTGAAAACTGTGCCTTTAAACAGGTTAAAATGCTTAGAGTCAAACTTTTACTACTTTTACTGTGGACAGCAAGAACAGTGTGAGGAATGGGGGTTCGTTCAGAGTGCTCTGTGGGGAAGGTGAAGATATTCAAATCATTTCAATCAGTTCAGTTATTTTGAGGAACTTTTCCAAAAGCGCTGCAAGTACTCTGACTGGCAGCACATACTTACAAAACATGTAAACTCTGAAACAGCAATGCTACACAATTATGCACAGAAAAAAAAAAAAAACAATAAAACAATTATGTTGGCTCAAGATATTGAGAACACTAACAGCATTAAAAAATATAGTTTACAATAATGAATATGACATATGACATGACACATGCAATGACATTACTCTTTAGTTTACTGAGGATGTGGAATAATATGGCTAAAGTTTGTACAGTTAAAGTTTAAAGGAGGCATCTATGAACGAACTGTGTGTGTGCTGTATATGCTTTGTCATACATGTGCATGAACACGTACACCTGAGGATGCATAGGTGGCTTAGGAATTTCTGAGGTAAACCCATAAAGGGCTGTGGATGAGAAAGTACAAAGCATACAGCATAACAACGTGGTTGCTATATATGGGCGCTCCCCAACATCCAACCAACACAAGCATCAACAGTGACCTCTGCAAAGAATGTCATAACTATTACCTATTATTGGTGATTATTATTTCCCTCAGCTCCACACCTCCCTGGATACAATCAGAGGCAAAGGGCATGAATAAGGCAGGTTATTAAAACAATTAACATTTACTACTCTAGACAAACAGTTTCAACAGTATGGGTCAACACAAATATCTTTTCAAGACACAATAAGTTAAAACATACAGGAAAAACAATAGAAATTTCTTGGCTTCTTTTAAAACCCATTCATCTCTTACAAAAAAAAAACTTATAGAAATTATATAAAGTCTCAACCCATCAATTGTGCAACAGAAATCCCTTCTTCTTAAATGTCAAAAGAAAAAAAAATAAGAAAAACCTATTTATACACACTACTATGTACAGGTTTTGAAAAAAAAAAAAGAGTGATATTTTATATTTACATACACACATCAGTCCCTGATCGATTAAGGCCAAAGTGCTGTAGATGCACACATCAACCACATCACATGAAGGCTTCAGTTGCACGTAAGTGTTCCTCAGTTTGCAAAATGCAAAAGAAGCAGTTATACAGTAATACTCAAGGCCTTTGCACTAGCATCGTTTGCCTTTGAAACATATAAAACTAGGCTACCTTTTAGCAATAAGAAATAAAACTGGCCCAAACCTCACCCTTTTCAGTTCCTTTTTTTTTTTACAAAAGCAAGATATTGTATATACATACATTAGGACTAGAGTTCAAATGATCCAAGTCCTGATTTCAGTTCAGCCTTCTAGAAGTTTCTGTAATGCCCTCTCATCCTGAGAGAGTATCTGTAGAAATTCTGGGGGATTGTTTGACAAGAAGCCCCAATATTAAATGCAATTGGGAGGGAGTGGTGCACTGGAGTGGGTGGTGCTGGTCTCCTTTTTTATGGCTCCCATCACTGGCTCAGTGGGAGTCAGAGCATGCCAAAGCCCTCACTGCCCTCACTGATGGCCAGCTTCAGCATCTTGTGCAGCTCCTCATAGGAGTCATAGGTGGGGAGGCACAACTGGTTAAAACTAGATAGAAAAGAATCACAGAGAGTCACGTCATGTCTCAAAACTACTTTTGGTATATAATATCTATACATACTGCCATACAGACAAAAGTGTGATGGTACTTTGTTGCTTTTAAAGGGCAATTTCATTGATTTCCAATTTGTTACATTTGGGAGTAAATGTGTAAAATGGTGTTAAAAATCAATGTACCCTCCCTGTATAAAGACATCTCTCAGCTTCTAGCAGAAAACCTTCGTTTTTTAGTTCAGATTATGTCATATGGTTGCTGTATGGAGGATTTAGCCTCGGTTAACCTGCTCCTCTAGAAATCCATAGGATGACATCATTTGAACTGAAAACCAGATGATTTTTCAGTCAGAAGCACAGAGATATTTTACATTGGGGAGGCAGAGGGAAATGTAATACCACTCATATACATGCACTTGTAAAAAAATAAGCTTAGGAAGCAAGTTGAAAATGAGTGAAATGGCTCTTTAATAAATTAAATGAAAAAAACTTAATTAGTGATGACTTGTTCCTAGCTTCTAGGAATAAGTCAGTATTTTCTTGGTGCATTGTAGGCCAAAACCTATTAAATACACATCAACAAGCCACATTGTTGCATTGAATTACATGTTATTCCATTACCGCAATACACACATGAGTTAATAGTCCCTGTATTTTTAAAAATTTAAATGTGTGCTGCATTTTTAAAGATTAACATACAGAGACATATAGGAAAGTTAGAATAACAACCTTATACTCTTAGTACATCTGCCTGTGTTTTCCAACTCACCAGGTGTGTGCAGTGGGCAAGGTGCTATGTGTTGGGGCAGCGATGATCTGAAAAGACGGGCAAAGAGTGTTGAATCCACCAGGAGGAAGCTGAGAGGAGCCAGTGGTGAACTGCAGCAGACGAGCCAGCTCCTCCTGGGTGAAGCTGGAGACAACAGTCCAGAACCACTTCATCACCTGTGACAACAGAAAATTAACATTTCCATCAGCGCCCTGCTGTTAGGAGAAAACGGCCAAAGACTTTCCCTGACCTACTTTTTCTCGGAAGTGCCACGATCCTCCAACAATCACAGCGTGGGCTTTGAAGTCCTGGACGTTTATATCACCGGTGCCACACATCAGCAGCTGAAGAGATGAAAGAGAAAGCATCATGATTACCCAGTGCTGTTGTAAAGTCCAACAGGGTTTTATTATAAACACGCTTACCTCCAGCTCATTCTCATCAAATATGGCTAGCAGGTTTTCTGGAACAAGTTCATTCAAACCTGCAATTGATCAAGAAATATCATAATGAAATTTTAATTAAATGCACATTACAAGAGATCTTGAATTAGATGAATTGGCAAAAAATGAGAGACTGCAGCTGTGCTGCTTCCCTTACCTTTCAGGAAGTGTTCCACCTCATCTCTCACCTGGCTGGCTAGTCTGTACTGGGCGAGTAGGTTGAGATAATGCATTTTGTTTTCATTGGTAACAGCAATCTGAGCTCCACCTGATATCAGCTCCACCACCTGCAAGTGTCAGTGTATAAATATGAAAAAACAAACCAATAAACAAATGAATGAAGCAGTTTAATTGTATGTTATGTTGTGTGGCCCTGAGAGACAGAGCAAAGCATAAATATATGTGTGTGAGAATTCAGAAACTTTCTTGAACTGGAGTGCTTGATTAAACAACATAGTGTGGTAATTAATTTAAACATTTTGAAAAATCCATTTGATGCGGTAACATATGCATCTAATTAAAAAAAACAAGGTTAAACTATTTCAACATGGGGAGTTATATATCTAGTTATTCTGTGGAACTGAGCAACAAATAAGAGCCATGGATGCCACAGTCTTCTTGTCTACTTTTATGTAAACTCACTGCTTCCCCTCTTTAAGAAAAACTAGATCCTTGCCAAACAAGCAATATGGTTTCTTTTGTTTGGTTTATTGCTCCTATCGCCTGTGAAATTACATCAGAGATAAAAGGGGGGATTCTTTTCCAAAGTGTTGCCTCACCTTCTCCAGCTGTCCTGACTTGCTGTACTTCTCCTCTGCAAACACCAGGTCCATTTCACTCACGTCATTGTTTAGGATGAAGCAGACTTTAGTTTTGTAGAACTCCTGGTCATCTGTCTCAAAATACTGCATGTGGAAAATAAAACACATGAAAATTACGTTTTTAAATAAACATGATATTCATCTTCTCTGTGGAAGAATAAAAAAGTGACTGGGTTGACTTTAGTTTTCCAGCTCCAACTTGACACAAAGAATTTTTTTTTCTGTGGAAATGTACTGTGTTTAATACCTTATAGTTCATCCTAAGGCCAATTATTTGAGCCAAGAAGGAACGTGTAAAGCGAGCTCGAACCAGTTGTTTGTAAGCCCCACCCAGTGCAGACTCATACAGGCACTTCCCTACAACACGACCCGCAAACTCATACATCTTTAAACGCAGATGGGGCGGCCGGTCGGCATTTGGATGCACCTGGAAAATAAGGATGAGTGCTCTCTTATTTCTTGAACTTATTTGTGTAGTTTAAGATGACACTAACATCCAAGTGATTAAAAGGAACAACTTACAAGGCCCTGGTTGTTATCACTGAAGCGGGTGAACAGCTGGTTGGAGGTGTCAAAGAGCGTCTTACAAATCAGCTCAAACCACTCTCTGCGAGGCCCTCCCCAGTCCAGAGCTGCAGAGAAATGTCATGAGTTTCAATTGCAATTTATGTGGCCTAAACTGCACCCAGTTACATTGAGATGTTTTGTTTACCTTCCTCATCCTGAAACACGACCTCAAAGTTCTTACTCCAGTCTGACACTGAGAAGTTCCTTGTAGCTTTCAGGGACTAAGTAACAGCGAGAGGGATGGATAAATTAGACAAAAACAACCCCAGGGTCACATGATTCTTATGAATATGTGTATAGTTCTGTAATGTACAGCTTATGAAACAACTTTGCAATACATTGAAGCAGTACTCACTGAATCTAGAATAGAATGCCGTGTGATTTTTAGGCAGGTCTTGGTGCGAGGTCTCTTGGAATGGATGTGCCTGAGTTCACGTTGAAAAAAGTTCACCTTGTCTTGAAACGTTTCAGAGCCACCTGTAAACCATGATATAAAATTACTGCCAAAGGCCTCCACAAAAGACAGTATCTCCTAAGTAGAGCTCAAAGATGTTTAATCACATTACACTGAAACCCACCAATGTTCTTGTGCAGAAAGCGAATGAAGGTGGCAGCCATTATGTTTCTGTCTTTGCAGCTGAGCTCCACAGGCGGCTGTATCCCATCATCCACCACTAGAGTTAGGTACTTGTGGACTGGGTCAGAACCATAATAGGTAAACTGATAATAGAACAAAACATTAGAGGGAAGCTATCAAACCAATGGCAAGAAGATGCTTCCACAGTTTCCTGATGTCAGTCCTGCTTACCTTCGTTCCTGGACATACTCGAAAGGTAAAAAGGCGCCACGGAATAATTTTCAGGTAGAACTCCTTCACGGATAGTTGCTGTTTGAAAAAAATCTATGTTAATGTTATCATGTTTTCTAATGTTTAAATAGCCAAAGGTGGAAGACGAAAAATCATACCTGCTATTTACTGGACACGTACCTTTGGTGATATGTAACAGTAAACCTTTTTTGGTTTTTTGACCTTCTCAGGTTGTCCCTCCACAGGAGAGTCATGTTCATCTTCCTCTTCTCCCATGGAGGGCCTCCGCTGGGGAGCCAGCAAAGAGGAGGCTGGTAACTGCCATGAAGAACTGCTATAGTTTCCACTGCTGTAAAGGTATGCCTCAAAGTAGATACTTATGCCTGGAGTGGACACATTCTTTTCCACACAGGCCTTTTCATTCTCTGCAATACAATGAGAATGAGGATATCAGGATTAGGCTTTTAAAATACAGCATAACTGGGCTAAATCTCCTTTATCAATCATAGGTAATTAGGAAAAAATCCACTTTACTATTAATTAGTTTCTTCTACATTAGTGTATTTTTCATAAAAGTGCGCACCACTGAGAACAATAATGTCAAATTCCCCGTTGCTGAGTGGCTGATTCTTGTAGGAGATGCGGGCCCTGAAACAGCCCGTTTTCCTCACGATGAGTCTCAGCAGAACCTGGCACTGCTGCTTGTTGAGAGTAACTGACTTACTATAGTACTCCTCCACACTGTCATCATCCACAGTGCCCAGCTGGAAAAACAAGAAAACACAAATTAATCCCAGCTCAAAATTTTGAGAATGACTGCTAACTCTTTGGCTATAATGTAACGCTAGCAAATGTGGAATTGGGAACAAACATGTAAAAGGAAAAGCTGGCTCTCATTATTACAGTCATAACCAAGGAAAACATCTTCAAATTAAAGTAAAATAAATGAAAAGGGATCTGTTCCCTTACAGAGTGTAAATGAATACTGTAGTTGGCTTCATCTGTGAGAGAAGTCGAGTTACTGGTGGGGTTCCCATACTCATCTCTGGGCTCAATCTGCAATGTGTGCTGCTGGCCATTTGTTAGCACCAGGGTGGAGAAATGGTAGGCTATCTTGGTTTTTGAAGGGACAACTGTACCTGAAGAGATCAAAACAACAAAAAAATTCAGCAGTACAAACTTGTCAAATAAGTAATTATAATGAGAAAAATACAGTTTAGTTCTAAATACATATAGTAGTAATACCTGGCTGGAATATCTTGTAATAAGGGCTGTAAGCTACATTGAGGCCACCAAGCTTGACAGCAACCTCATAGCGTCCAGCCTTGCGCACTGTGAAGGCCACTTTGACTGTGTTGGACTCTGGTTCTTGCAGAACCTCCTGTGTAACAGGGATGTCCAGAGCCAATTCAATGTGAGTGATGTTGACCCTCAGTCCCACAGGCCGATGGGCTGGGAAAGGCTGACCATTCTTATAGAAAAGCTGAGAGGACAGGTGTACACAATGAGTATGATTAAAAATACAGAACAAAAGGGTCAATTTGACATCTCTGGTTTACTAACCCAATATTCTAAACACTAGATGCATACGCCACTTCTAAGGTAATTATTTAGATCAGGAACAAGAATTACAATACATCTCTGGCTTTAACACATTAGGAATCACTTAGCACCTGGACCCGGAAGCTCATAGTCTGTCCCACTTCCTGTGGTTCCTTCCAATCCCATGACACCTTGCAGGAGCGTGGGTCCAAGTAATTGCCCCTGACGTAGTCATAGATGCTACGGTCACCGCGTCGCCCTGGGTCCTCATTCTGCAGGAAGCTGACCACTCTCGCTGCAAGCTCACAGAGGAACTTGATGGTAAAGACAAACGCTATGATGGAAACAGTAATTCCACCTGCCATAAAAAGGGAAAGTATAAGATGTTGTTGGATTGTGTTTGCAAGCTATTCATTTGGTTTTTAAATGGGAGTATTTACTGGTTACTTGAGAAAATATTTACACTAAGAAAAGATTAGAATAGTAACAAGGTTTAAGGGACCAAAATTTCACAACAAAACCCTAAAGTATAAAATCATCAAATATCTACTTGTAAAATTGGTAGTACCATGTCATAGTTAAAGTATGTGCTTGGAAAAAGAGCAAGAATTATTTGCAAGGACCATCCATATCAGCCCAACACAAATAGCTGACACTAGACTCACCAATCACGTAAAACATGAGGTCCCTTATCAAGAAGCACAGCGCCACAGTACAGCCAAATAAGAGTGCTCCCGCTGAAAAGACAATTGGTCATTGTAAACAATGAATAATTAATAATTAAGACAAATAACACTTTCTGCTCTGAGCCTGCAGGTTAAATTTGAATTTGTTCCACCCAATTTCTCCTTTCCTTTCTTCCAAAACGTACTAGTCTAGTCTGACTGGTCAGAAAGATTAACCTAAAAAAAAACCCTACGAAGAGAATCCCTTTGCACTGGTGAATGACTCTGTGTCACAAAATTCTTTGATAGCACCTCTCCACATTACATAGAGAGACAAAAAGATAAAATACAAAAAATGTAGAGCTGTACAAAGAGGTGATGCAACACTGAAATTCTGCTATACTTGAGCTAAAAGCTTAAGCAATAGTACAAACCCTCTTATGCCTTATATCTATACTTCTTGTGACACTCTGCAGCTGTGAAAAGCAAGCCAAATAAAACCATATGGCAGCAAGAAATGTCCAATCTCACCAATTGACCACTTTTCATTCAGACGCCTCTCAGCAAGGCTGTCCACCAGCCGGATCTCGTAGTCCTGGTCACGACTCCCCCTGGAGGACTGGAGGATCTTGATGCCTGTAGACAACTTTATGTAGTCTTCGTAATAGTACCCCCAAGCAGCTAGAGATAGGTGCAGTTGACTGTCAAGCTGAGATAGATCATCCAGATTCATACAACCTAATGTCTTCAGTCTGTGGTAGAGAACAAAAGTGAAAGTGTAAGTCATAGGTAAGTGGAAGGGATGTGGTAAGCACAGGCTTTAGAAATACAACTCCACCTTCACCGCTAAGTGTTACTCAAAATCTAATGACTGTTGCAAACACTAAACAAAGTAACGTGTGAAAATTTGCACAGTACGAGTCTCAATCATATCAGCTAAGCTCTTAGGTGAGATAGTGTGGCATGTTGCATCTGGTCTTACACAAAATATTTTTACAGGGACAGATCAGCAAAGTGCAAAGCTTATCAGTTAAGTTTAATAAGTTGTAACAATTAAAACCAAAACATCATTTCCAATTGTAAAAAGGTACCAATAAAACATTGTGTCTTTGTCTGTTACTACTGCAATCAGCTGAAAAAAAACCTAAAATATGACGCACTGCTTTCTCTGTCTCATGCTCAATATGTGAATTCAGGTATGATGCTGTGCCCAGTTCACAGTGTAAACTGCAAGAATTATGATATCCAACAAAAAAATTGCATCCACCTTTTATGGTTTCAATGATATAATTATACAAAAAATCCAGAGATTCCAGCTAAAATAGCAATGGCTGCAGTGATACTGTAACACTCTTGACCTTCAGAAATGTGACACTGCTTCCCTGCATCAAATGTTGAGCATTTTTTTATACATCTCTGTGTTTCTTACACATGGCTAACCTTTAGAAACAATACAATTGATTTTACTCAAAGAGAGGCAGGACAAACAAGCAGTATTTTGATGAAGCAGGAGATATGTGTTATAAACAGTCCCGAGAGCATCAATACGGATCACCCAGTGCACATACACAAACGTCTGCATTGCTGCAGGGTCTCACACTAACAGTCCCTAAAGAATACTTTCTACTGCAGTGACCCTCTGAAACACTGCAGCCTCAACAGCTTACTGTCAGCAAACTGAGAGGCTGCCCTCAAGTGGATGTACATAAAAAGAGCGTTCATTAACAAGCATAAAACATGACCATAACCACACAGACAGCTTGTGACTTTCAAAACACAAACTAAGCCAGGAAAAATACACTTATAACATGCCAACAATAAATTGTTTAAAAAAAATGGAAGGCTGCTAAAAATGTCTGTGAGATTAGTGTACATGTTAAAGTTAAGACCTCTTATTGCTTACATATGGTAATAGTGCTCCAGGTTCTGGGAGCAAAGCCACTCCTGGAAGGCAAAGTCACGAAGCAGCTGGATGTGGGCCTCTGCAATCTCCCTCCAGCGCTGCTGTTCCTTCACCACCTCTTCCAAGCGACTCAATACACTCAGACTAAGTTCCTCCAGTGTCTGTACATCTGGACAACACATGAACAGCATATATACTCCCATTGCACATATTGATCAACAACTCAGGATGAGTAATGCTACAGCATAGGCTTAAATATTCATTAAATTCTATTGATACAAGATAAGTATGTGCTGATTGTCCTTAGATGCCATTTGCATTTCATAAGCCTGAAGCTTTAGTATCTTAAGGACAAACAATGTCCTGGTTCAAAACAGTAAGTAATACAATGTTTCTGAACTAAACATATCACAAATTCAATTAAACATGACATTTGACACAATCTTCACAGAAATGCAGAAATGTGTCTGTCCTAATCAGAAAGCATTTGCTTTTCAGCAAAAACCAAATGTTTTTCTTGTACAAGTTTTCTTGTGTATGTCACGGACACGACATATATTCAATTCACCTTGGATATGACCATACACCAAATATCTGTGTTGTATTGTAAATCTCAAATGGAAACAACTGTAACCACTGACCTTCAAATAAGTGCGTGTACTGAGAAAGGCTATGTCCTTGGAGCCATTCCTCAATTTGACTTTCTTTGCTTTTCTTCCAGCGCACTTCCCAGAAGATGATCCAAGACACCGTACAGAAGAGGAAGGTCAAGAAAAAGCGGCGGTCCATCAGACCATCTTTCAGCCTTCACTCAGAGCCCTCAGTGCTTAAAAGAAGACTGCCATGCACCAGGGGTTAGTCACGTCTCCTACAGTGGAAAACAGAACTGCTTAGTCTCAAAAGAGCTGGACCAAAACATAAAAAGTTCAGGCTTTCAATAAACAGCTTCTAATGGGAAGCACTGATTAAACAGATGAGGATGATTAATGATTGAGGAGCTCCAACTGTAAAGTGTTCTGCCAGAAAAACATTAATATTTAAGTGCCACCTCGGATAAAGTGTTGTCTGATGGGAGAACAGTACATGCTTTACACAGCACTGAAATATGCATGAACAACTTGGCTAAAATGGTTACAAAACTCACCCCAACCTCTGTTAATCAGGACAAACTATCAGAGTTAAAGTAACCAAGTCGATTACAGCCTAATTACACTCTAAATCCCATCCAACGACAGCAGTCCAGATGATGGTACTAATAATGATCAGCTGTCTAGACGTGTTAGCTGAAGTGTCACAACGTTCCAAAGGTCCTCTACTGCCACTGTCATAAACAGTCAGATAGGTTAACGTTAGCTAACTTATACATTTCTGTCCGAATAGCGTTAGTAAGTTTGTCGGACAGTTGCTTAAATGACATTTTAAAAAAAAACACTAAACGCCGGGAACGGATCACAAACAGGGTAACTGCAACATCATCAAGTCAAGCTAGTGAATTGACACCTGGACTACTGGGTAAAGCTAACTGTTAGCACCGTACAAACAGACTGCTGCGGTAGCATTAGCGACAGAATAACAATGATAACAGCTTGCTAAGTTAGCCAACATTAATAGCGTAATTCAAAATGCGCGTAGCCAACCTATCAAGACGCACATTCACAAGACACCATTTGCAATAGCCCACTTACACAAAGCAAACCTGCAAATAAGAAAATATTGTGCTATTAAACACTGTATCTACCTTCGTGTGTTAGGCATTAGCTTAGCAACCGGAAAATGCGCAGAAAGGGTGTCGATTTTTGATTGCGTCACAAATACGCGCATTGGTACACGAGGAGAAGCAAGTTTCACTCGGCTAACGAAGTAGGATTTCAAAACATGGTATGTAATCTAAACTGTAGTATGCAGCGACTGTCTTGTTAGGTGTGTTTTGTTCAGGTGTTATTTTTCTGTTAATAATGGGGCGATGATGCTTTTTGGAAGGCAAAACACTGAGCTAGGTTGGTTAGTTCAGCGCTAAGCTGCGTTGTAGCTAATGTTACCTGGACTTACAACTTCAGATGCTAAAAGTAGTATTTGCCTATACTAATTACACTCTAATTATTAAACATAATGCTAATTTCCTCACAAACACTGCGGCCATAAAAGAGAGTCAGAGTCTCTCAATGTCTAATGAATTCAGAGTGTGAAAATGCTATTAGCTGATGTGCTTCACTGTGGGTCACTTCATCATTTTGCTGTTAATATTTGTAACCCTTTTCGTATATTTTAAGCTGTGTGACTCACAAAATTAAATTTTTAACGTAGGGGAAGCAGAAAACAAAGAAGTTTGCTGCGATGAAGAGAATGATCAATCTCAAAGATCAAAGGATGTAAGTGTTGTTTTTGTCTTGTTTTAATAGTTGTTGCCTGCTGTCTAGTAAAAGCCACTACTGGTTTAACCTGCTCTTCTGTCGCTGGGAATTTTATTAGTGTTGCAGGAATTGTAAAGATGTGTATAAGCTTTGTAACTCTTAGTTTGTTTTGTAGAAAAGAGAAGGACCAAGCTAAAGCGAAAGAGAAAAAGAAGAAAGATCCCTCAGAGCTTAAGGAGAAAGAAGTGTAAGGTGACCACACAAAAGTCTTAATTCGGATCCTGCATAGTGCTTGATGGCTCATTGTCTTGTTTTCTTTCACTTTTTGTACACAGACCAAAGTACCCATCATGCCTTTTCTTCCAGTACAATACTCAGCTTGGTCCGCCATACCACATTTTAGTTGATACCAATTTTATCAACTTCTCCATCAAAGCCAAGCTGGACATTGTTCAGTCTATGATGGATTGTCTCTATGCCAAATGTAAGTACTATTGCCAGCACTTTTTAAAAAAGTATTTATTACATATGAATGTTTCAGAGTGTTGTATTTTAATAATAACACAGTAATTTCAAAATTTCAGGCATCCCATATATCACAGACTGTGTGATGGCTGAGATTGAAAAACTTGGAATGAAGTACAGAGTGGCACTCAGGTACAAGATGCTGGAGTTAAAATAGATAAAATATATATAAATATAGATAAAAGTGTCATTACCATTAAAATTTTTGCTTGTTTGTTTTTGCAGGATAGCCAAGGATCCAAGGTTTGAGCGTCTGCCGTGCACACACAAAGGAACCTATGCTGATGACTGTTTGGTCCAAAGGGTATCACAGGTAATATAATGCACAGTTGTTCCTGTACATACAGTGCTATGAAAGTATTTGCCCCTTCCTGATTTTTATAATTTTTTTGCATATATGTCACAGATCATCAAACTATTTTTACTATTACACAAAGATAACCATAATAAATACAAAATGCAGTTTTTAAATGATGGTTTAATTTATTAATGGAAAAAACTGCCTGGCCCTGTGTGAAAATGTAATGAATGTCCGGCCATCAGTTTGTGACCTCAAGCTCAAACACACATGGGTTATGAAGCAGGACAATCATCTGAAACACACCAGCAAGCCCACCACTAAATGGCACAATAAAAATAAAATTAGGGTTTTGGAGTGGCCTCATCACAGTCCGGACTTAAATCTGATTGAGATGCTGTGGCATGACCTCAAACAGCTCGAAAACGCTCCAATGTGGCTGAAGTTAAATAATTCTGGAAGGAAGAGTGGGCAAAAAAAATTGTGAAAGACTTGATTGCAGTTTTGCTACCAAGGGTGGCACAATCACTTATTAGGTTTACAGGGCAAATACTTTTTCATAGCACTACATTCTATGGAATACTTGTGTCCCCGTCGTGAGTAATAGTGTGCATGTTTATTGTGCTGTGTAACAGCAACAAAACACCTGGACAGTAGCTGATCAGGCAACTTTATTAGCAACAGGCTAGCATCTGATAGCAGGCAAGCATATTGTTAGCAAGCAGTGAAAACTGTGTTGGATAGCATGATAGTGATTAGAAATTAGGAAAACAGTAAATACCACAACCAGAGGCTTTGTAATTGTTGTTGTAAATGAGGGACCTGCTTTCTGTAAACAGGTTAGGGGGTAGAGTGATGTCACTTTGTTTTAAATCAAGTTCGTCCAAACTCTGACTAAAAGTGGAACTAACTGAAAGTACCTTGTAGAAAAAACTAAACAAAAACAAAAGCTTCCCAAATAACGTAAATAAGCTTAATAATGGTTAGTATGTAATGGTTAGCTTGATTAGCAATAAGCTGATTGCAAGTCACAAGTAAAAAGTTAAACTGCTAAAAAATTGTCAGTGGAGGTTGCAAACGGCAACAACACATCCAACTGAAATCAGCATCTGTTGAGAGAATAGTGATTTGCTGTGACTGAAATAACTCCCTATATAATGTACAATACCAGTAAAAAGTTTGGACACACATAGAAAGGACCATCCATCCATCCATCCTTTATCTGAACTGCTTAGTCAGATAATGGATGTCCTTCGCGGGTGTGCTGGAGCCTATCCCAGCTATCATACGAGCAAGAGGCAGGGTACACCCTTGACAGGTCGCCAGTTAGAAAGGACCATGTTTTTTAAAAGATTAGCCATAACATCTGATCAGAAGTTCAGTGTAGACATTCTTGTTGTAAATGACTATAAACAGCTGCTTTTAAAAGGAATATTTACATCAACAGAGCAAACACTAGTACTCTCTTCCAATAGCGCTTTAGGTTTGCTAACGTAAGTTTATTCATTTAAAAGCATAACTTATCATTAGAAATGGATCATTAAAAAAGCAGTTTTGCAGTGATGGTAACACAGCTGAAGACATGTATATTTTCATAAAAATATGGTGATTCCTATGTTTCCTATGTGTGTCCAGACCTTTGCTTTGTAGTGTATGCTAAGTAGTCCACTCAATAGTAAGCAACAAATTAAAATCAGTCATTTTACATGATCACTAATAACCTTTTGAGCTATGAAATGGTAATTTTCTTATGTTTATAAGGGAGAAGTGCATTGTGGGATTGCTATATAGGGTATGAGAATTCTCATTCAACAATCAGATAGTACTACAAAAGGGGAAACATCCTATATGGTGTGTATAGGGAATGATTTTGCACACAGCTATTATGTTAATATAGTGGGTTGATGCACTAAATGTAAGCATTGTGTAGTTTTGGTAGATCTCAATTACACAAGTATTTTTCTACAGCACAAGTGTTACATACTGGCTACAGTGGACAGAGATCTAAAGAGAAGGGTCAGGAAGATCCCCGGAGTACCCATCATGTACATCTCAAACCACAGGTAATAATATTCCAGACAGTTTAAAATACATGGAGGCTTTTTGTGTTTGTCCTTTTATGCATAAATGCTCCATATAAAACAAAGTATTTATGTACCTATTTTTTTCTTATGCAGGTATAATATTGAACGGATGCCGGATGACTATGGTGCCCCAAGATTTTAATATTTCTACCACTGAGCTGGATGTGTAAATAGAGTGGAGTTTCTTGTTTAATATTACTTTTCTTTTTTTTCTTTTTTTTTGCATATAAATAGTTGATTTTGAAGTTGGAGAAGATGGGATGTGTTTGATTTAACTGAAAATTACTGTAAGTTTTGTTATAAGAATAAATTAATTCTTGCAGCACATATTGTCTTTAGTCTCCAGCTTTTTTTCCCCCCAAACTTCCCAGATGTGTAGAGGCATATTTGTTCTGTATGAGCAAGGATACCAATTTATTATGTGAAAATGACCTGGAGCAAGAATACCATCATAAATTATGTGGTTATAAGTCCCCATTAAGTGTATATTATTTTCAGCTTTTTAATGTTGCTAATAAACATCTATTTAGGCAGGAAAAAAACACTGGAAAGACTTTGAAATGAGCAGAGCTAAAACCTTGGGGCAAATCTAATTCTGCTGTCATTGTTTATGTCACTGTTTAGCAATCCTGTTAAGTAAAACCTTTGGCATTGACTTTGGAAAATGTCTGAAACAAATCCTTCCATTACAGCACCAAAAACTATACTGTTAGTCTGTGAATTAAAAAATAATGGTACATTTCAGTATTTATAATTAAGGAATCTAAATCTAAGATCTTTGACATATGACTGTATAAGTGGATTACACTTTACACCTTACGAAGAGCACCTGAACGCAGCATTCGTTTCGGTTGAGATCATCCGCTAAGTATGGCGCATGCGCAGTAGATGGATGTCTGGGAGTGTCTGAGCTGTGCGTTGGACGTGTATCCAACCCGCTGTCACTGGAGCCAAGAAGAGCATCTGCATGAACAATGAACCGGCTGCAGAGGAAGGAAATAATTTGGTGAAACGGACATGAACTGGACGTACGAACAATGTCGTGTTGTGATTGTGCAAGAGCAGTGGTTTACTGGAAATCTGTGGTGTGAATGACCTCTAACGGTAGTGGGAACTAGTCATTTGTAATACTTTGTTGTCTGCAGTCAATCCTCTTAGAGACAGCGTTACATTGACGGGCTTGTGTGTGCTTCCTGATGGACATTCGCATTATGATCATTAAAACTGGCTTCAAATCTTAAGGTTAAAAATCACCTCAGTGTCTTAATTTCATTTATAAACATGAATAACTGGTTAGTGAGTGTCCTGTAGTGTATGTTTAATTTAGACCAAAGTGCTGCACAGGCCATCATTTTTTGTAACTCTCTTATCAAATGCTGCCTCTCACTCACCTGCTTCCACTATTTACTGCGGACAACCTTTACATTTAAGACACTGCTGCACTGTCTTTTTCATTTTTAGAGACATTGGTAGCACAGGCTGCTGGATGTCATGAGTTGGACATCTGTTATGGTACCCTACTTAAACCTGCAAGCAGATTAAGCAGTGAAACGGTCCAAGGCATCAGTCAGGACATTTCTGTGCCAGGACTGTGTTGGCTAGTGGCGGAGGGATGCTGAGGGCCACCGTTGGCTCAGCGGAGGAGAGAGATGAGGAACAGGAGGATGAAGGTGAAGAAGAACTGAGGGATGGAGGGGTGCCTTTCTACATAAACAGAGGAGGCTTCCCGGTGGATGAAGACACCTGGGAGAGGATGTGGCGCCATGTGGCTCGAATCCATCCCGATGGTGAAGCTTTGGGGAAGAAGATCCGAGGTGCTGCTGATCTACCCAAGGTAAAGTTGTTGACTATAGTAAATAACATCTTGGTGATGCATTGCAGCTGACTATAGGTAATGGAAATAATTGGTACAGTACTTTGCCTTTCACACTATCCCTGTGAAACTTACATCTATGTGGAAAAACAATTTACACCTTTGTGTTGTGTGTAAATGTTGAGGTGCAGTTCAGTTACTATGCAGTTGCACAGGCTGAAAAAATACAAAAATCACGTGCCTCTCATTTCACCAGTCTATAAATGATCCTATATAAATAATTACTTTCG